>APFE031193147.1:0-13508 GCA_000404065.3 Pinus taeda | reverse complement strand
GGCGATAGTGAAATCGGCAGTTCGGTTATGTGCCATCACCCCAAACCCCCGACAGCGACATATACATGTGGATCCGCTGCAACAATGTGCTATGGTTTAATGTAATATCGCATCCGCCCATCGCAATAATGCCCAAAGGGCTGTCCTCCGCAAAGCGCCGATTGCGATTGCAAGACTGGACCCGATGCAACATTATAGTTGGGCTTAATACGATATCACATCCGCCATATCGCAAGTGTGTAAGGCCTTGCTGCGGATCCTATGGAGTTATCAACTACTACTTAATATAATATCGTGTCGAGTGGAGAATCGGCCATCTGCCATCAGCGATGTGATGAGCGTGACTGCCGATTGCGATTGCACATCGGATCCGATGTGGTTATAGACTCAGGTGAATTAAATTTGAAGTCTGCCCTTAAGTGGTTCGGTCGTGTTTTTTCATATAACTCTGTGTATTCAATTTTTTTGTATTGCGCGGGTTTTAAGGCCAAAGATGCATATAAATGCACCCCATAGTTCAGGAGGCTGAACTAAAGCCGATTGTGATTGCGATTGGGACGTGGCATGTCCGTTAAACAAAACTATCTCTGTGTATGTCTATTAAAGAAACGGGGCTCTGTTACATCTTTAACATGCAACAGTTTTCTCTCTGTGTAATATTCGGTCCTCTCTTATGAATGAACGTGTCCTATGAGCATTGGTAAACCTGAATAGACAGAGGTAGCCAAAGAATCGGGAAGTCGAAGAAGTAAAGCCAGCGCAAGGAAGCCACAGGAATCGAGGATCAAGCGAGGTAGAGGGGGCTACATCGACCGAAAAGCCAAAGCAATGAAGGAGAGGGAAGCCAAAGGACAAGCCAACGCGAAGGGAGCTGAAGCGAGCGTTGAGGAAGTCGAAGAGCCAGCGGAAAGAGAAAACCGACAGTTAGAGGCATCAAAAATATATACAACAACAAAAATAGAGAAAAAAGGTGTGTTGAACGTGGTTGTGTTGTTGAAACAATTGGAGGAAATAGAGGCAGCTGGAGAGGGTCTAGCAGAACAGAAAAAGGGCCGAAGGACCAATAGGACAGGAGACAGTCGAAGGGGAGAAGTAGCCAATAGACAAACAGTCATGCTGAAGCATTCACTGTGACAATAAGAACATATGCTTGAACAGAAAGCTGGTTCTTATGCAGAGCCTAGTGCAACTAACAGTGGACTCACTAAAGCTGTGCGGAGACATTATCAGAGGTCATGAAGGCTATTGGAGACTCTGTGTGAGCAGTATGAAGAGTTGTAAAGACTCCTTCATAAGAAGACTGGTTGTCATTGACGCTGTAGCATGGAGACTACAATGAAGCTATAAACAGACAGAACTTAGTAGAGAAGAGTTCTGAGAGCAGAACATTACTATCAAACATGCCTTGACAAGATTGGGTTGGAACCGTTGGGGCTGATGCCTCAGAAGTAAGAAGGATTGGAGTCCTTGGGGCTGATGCCTTAGAAGTAAGAAGGATTAGAGTCCTTGGGATTGGTGCCTCAGAAGTAGGAAGGATAGGTGTCCTTGGAATTGGTGTCTTAGGAACTGGAAGGATTGAAGTCCTTGGGAGTTGGTGCTCCTAAGTCCAAGATTGGTGCTCCTAAGTCCAAGATTGGTGCCTTGGCGAAATAGAGTTGGAGCTCTGGAAGATGGAGCCTCACAAAAGTCCAAGTTGGTGCTTGGAAACTGTTGCAACCACTTATATATTGTATCTATTTTACTGCAAAGATTATATTAATAAAAGCATTTATTCTTGTTGTTCATCTTGTGTTCTGAATATAAATGTTTTAACTGGTAAAACAATAGTCAGAAAAAGAAATACTGATTCACGCCCCCCTCTCAGTATTTCCAACAATCTGATTTGTTCCATTGGAGGATGTAGGATTGAAGCCTTAGATTTATAGAGAGAATAGAATTTGTGATAAAAAACTGTCCAATTGAGTTGCTATGTGCCCTGGTCCCATACTTTTGTTATTCCACGTATATCGCATTTTGGTGGGTTTTATATCTATTAGATTGAGATTGCCAATCAAGTCTTCCATGGCTTCTTGGTTCAAATCTTTCCAAGGGTCCTCCTCTTTTTTCTTTTCGATGAAGATTCGTGTTAAAATCTCTGCCAAGAATACAACTAGTACCATAAAATGGATATGGCACACAAGATGGGCATATGGCGCACAAGATGGATATATTTACATTTTGGCATATAGATTGATGAGGTGGTTTCCAAGAATGACATTTATAAGAAACCCCCTTGTGGTGATATGGGCATGGAGTGGCTTGCCCTCTTAGAAAACATTTATGGGACCACAACTCTACTAGAGATTGACATAGTTATTAGAGTTTGTTAGAATTTTTTCCTCCTCCATGCTTGTTGGTATAGTACCATTCCAACCTCGCATGAAAGTTGGGCACTGAAATTCCTCTTTATTCATGAGAATTCAGAGTTTTCATAATATCAAGGACCGATGTTGTGAAAATCATGATTTTTTTCCGCATGGTGATTTTTTCCAAAATGAAAAAATCGCAATAAAATCATAAAAATCGCCAAGAAATCATGAAAAATTGCCAAAAATATCATAAAAATCGTCCAAAATCGTGGATGCTTTAGATGCTAAAAAATTGAACAAAAAATGTATTTTTTTGTTTGTTTGTATTTTTTAATGTTGTCGACGTTTTGCAGATTATTATCGATTTTTTTCCTTTTTTGGACCCTTGTCGATTATGCCAATCGTGATTTTCGCAACATTGTCAAGGACTATTGCAAAGGAATTTCAATTGACAAATTTTCCATCTATGATTGCATCCTTTTCAGATATTTTGTCAAACAATTTGTAGGTTCACCCAGTGTTTGCCTATATGCTTTGTCTTTAGCTCATGAAGGACCGATGTTGTAACCGATGCTCTAATACCACCTGTAGCGCCCCCCAACTACCCAACTGGGGTGGCGACACTCACAGTGCTATTGATACAACCCCCCCCACCTCCCCAAACACACATATATAATAACATGCTTGAGAACTATAAACAACATAAAACTAGTTTGAACACTTATTTGACAGATTTATTGATTGGCTACAAACCTTGGACGTTCCACCCAATCATCGGCAACGCTGCTTATAACCCCTCAGCAATCAGTCACCCTTGTTGTGTTCATGACTCCACAATGACAATGGCTACTTAAATCCATGTACATAACTAATACTAACATAATGAAGCCAAGGTAGCAAACTCCAACAATGTCCAACGCAGTCTCACATGCCACATTAGCGCACACAATTGAAGATAATGAACCCCATACTTTGCACCCACAGTCCATCAACTATGCCACTTCCTTTCCAAGCCAACCAACATTGTCCAGGGATGTCTTAGAGTCCTATGGTTTCTAGGAGTTCCAACTACCATCGAGGGTCTCTAGGCACCATCCAAGCCCATACAGGGACAATTGTCTCTATACTTCTCCCTCCAGGGCTCCAACCTTGCCTAAGGCAACTAACCCAAGGAGAATTGCACTTGTGCCCTGAACTACTTAGGGTCCTAGGATACAATAGCTAGGGGTCCTTTGGTTCTCTCCAAAACCAACACCACCATAGTGACCCCTTGGTAGTATATGATGGAAAGGAAGGTTGAATAATAATTCTTTCTCCCTTTACCTTTTATTCATGCCTTAGGATAATAATATATTATAATATTTCATTATAATATGTTTTAATTTTATCCCATTTAGTTACTTAAGAAATATTATAATAGTAATAGTTATTTGGCTTAGGAACCATGTCTTGGTTCCACCATCTCATCTTTCCCTTTTTGTGGAGTCATAGCCCCCAATGTTTTTCCCCCTAGTCTCTAGCTGTGATGTTATTTTATTAATTCAACATATTTGCTTGGCTTATTGGCCTTTTAACACATGCACTCTTGCCTCTAAAGATAAATCTACATTGGCTCGTAGGTCTGTCACACTTATACACATAGGCACGCATGCCTCTATCCTAGGTATCATATATATCGGCTCACTAGCTGATAGCCTATATTCTGTGTCTCTTGTCTCCTTATGGTTTATGCATTGGTAGCTGTTTGATGAAAAAGAACACTAATAATCTAAATAAAGGAAGATCCTAATCTAGGAAAGTAAAAAAGGAAGGCTGAATAATAATACTCTCTCCCTTTACCTTTTATTCATGCCTTAGGATAATAATATATTATAATATTTCATTATAATATGTTTTAATCTTATCCCATTTAGTTACTTCAGAAATATTATAATAGTAATAGTTATTTGGCTTAGGAACCATGTCTTGGTTCCACCATCTCATCTTTCCCTTTTTGTGGAGTCATAGCCCCCAATCTTTTGCCCCTTGGTCTCTAGCTGTGATGTTATTTTATTAATTCAACATATTTGCTTGGCTTATTGGCCTTTTAATACACACACACTCTTGCCTCTAAAGATAAATGTACATTGGCTCGTAGGTCTGTCACACTTATACACATAGGCAGGCATGCCTCTATCCTAGGTATCATATATATCGGCTCACTAGCTAATAGCCTATAATATATATTCTGTGTCTCTTGTCTCCTTATGGTTTACGCAGTGGTCACTGTTTGATGAAAAAGAACACTAATAATCTAAGTAAAAGAAGATCCTAATCTAGGAAAGTAAAAAGCATTCACAAGCAAGTACTAATAGAAGAGAAATCACTTAATATCGATGCTCTAGCTTTCACAACAGTATCCTCAAGTCAAAGGGGTTCGACATCATCTTCGTGACAAACTTTATATTAGGAGTAATTACGATGAATTGTAAGACATGTATTGACTCTTCCCTCAAGTAAATGCCAAGGTTCACAAGTGAAAATTAGTGTGATCCTTTGCATTTTGGCATCAACCTTGACCTCTTTCAATTTGAAGAGATGCTTCCATGGAGAGATACAACGAGAAGAAGTGTAGGCGGCTCCACAAAATGAAAAATTTGAGAGGGAGTTCCATGTCAAAATTCATATGTATTGAATGTTGGCCAACTGAAATGTCCATGCACATAAATTGGTCTCTTTACAATATGTCAATTTCAAAAAAAGGGGCTCCAATATATTTCACAAGTGACGCCATGTTGTTATAAACATCTATCACATGAATGGGTTGCCCCTCATAGATGATGTCTCACTCTAATAAATATGTGTATATAATAATAATTAGTGAAGAGACACATCCTAGTGAAATTACATGTCTCGACTAAAGGACATTACTTTTAATGGAATGGGCACCCCCACCTAGGTATTTATAGCGAGACCTTCATTGTACTATCATCATATCATTTTTTCATAGATTTATTGAATACATATTATTTTATCCTAAATGGGTTTCTTTATATCCCATATCAATATATATTATTTAATCCTAAATGTTTTTTTTAATATTCCAAATCTTTTGGACAGTGTTTCTTTGATTTTTGCAGGTCCTTAATTGCAACAGACTCTTGGCCATTTACAGTTTGGATTCCCATTAATGGAAATATTGGTCCATTACAAAATCAGATAAAACTAGAAATTCAAAAATTGAAAATGATCGTTAGGAGAAAAAATAGGGTCTAGACTATTCGCTGAAGAGAGACTACCATGCTGCAAAAAAATTATTCCTCCCCTCCCTCTCGAAAAAAAGAAGTAAAAAAGAAAAAAAAAAGAGTCCCACTATGATCCGCCTAACCCCTATAACTGCCGATGTGATTTGTGACAGATGGACATGTTAGTGAAGACTTTATTGGAAGTGAGATGTGCAATATTATTAAGATATAGGTCCATCACTATGGGATTAACCACTTGCCACTAAACAACAACATTGCAGAAAATACCATCGCAAGGAGACAAGTCACGATTGTGGCCGCAATGTGTTCAATACTATCTATCACTAAAAGTATAGTGGAGAGTTAAGATCGGGTTCAATCGAGTTGGTTATTGAATAATAGCCACATTGTTGACCATCGTGACCTTCCACAAGATCAACAAGTCAGATTAATTAAACAAATCAAACTGCAAATCCCATTCCCGCCATTGTCATAACTGTTGTTGCTCAGATTGTATAGGCATTGCGACAACGACTCGAGTCGAGGGTTGTCACCTTGATCCCTAATTCTAGTTGTTTCCCAACAGTAGGCTATGGGGAGTAGACCCTATGGAAATGAGATGATGAAGGACAAGTTGGGAACCAATGAATCCGGGAGACAGTTGAGTGGCCTAGTTACGTGGTTAAATTTAACAAGATTTTAAGGATTAGATTAAATTTATATTTGAGTCCAGTGCTTTATGGAGTCAAAACTCTTGCTTATTGAATTAAGACCAAGTAACCGGATGGACAACTGTTGCTTGGATGCTTCACTAACTTATATGAAATGCAAATCCTGAGACCTAGGTGAGATGCAAAGATCTGGTTATTTTGAATTAAATGCCTACTCTAAGTATGACCTTTCCTTAACTGTTTTGAAGCTAGGCTCCAAGGTAGGTTGTGGGAAGGAGGCCAATAGGAAGCACAAGCAAGGGCTTGATTAACGACACCTTTTTTTAGGCTCCTATCACTCGATGCCTCTGGCGCTGCAGAGGCTGTGGCTCTAACGACTGCAAGGTCACTGTGTTAACCACCAAAGAGCTGTTAAGCCCCTCAAGCTAGACGAAAAGGGTGGCCCTAGAAGTCTATCAACCAAGCTTATGCTTGGAGGTAAGCTATTAATGCAATTAAATTTAGGATGCAATGCAAGGTGGATTGAGTGAGTCTTTGGCTAAGATTTTCCCAATGATTAAGTACTTAGTCTATAATTTTGAGTTAAGGAAACAAGTACTTGCCAGTCATATCACGAGACAATCTTTACCATAAGAGAATGTGCCAAGTTAACAAGATGTGCCTAATAGGATAAATGTTTTACCAAGAAGCTCAAGATAGCGGCAATATAAGTCAATAGTAACAATTACTTAGCCAATGATTAGTAGACAATGTAACCAATGTTCCTTAGTCAAATTAGAAAATGCCAATGACCATTCAACTTAAGAGATGCTTAATTAAAACAAGAAAACTTACAAATCCCTAGCTCTTAAAGCGCCAATGTAAGGCTATCTTTCAATTCAGCAATGAAACAAGAAAGAGAGTTATACCAAGGCTCTTGAACCAATTAGAATCTCAAAAGACAAATGATCTAAACAAAATGCCCAACAAGATACACTTATTTTGGTATGTGACCCGGTTACACTTATTTGAGTATGTGACTACTTGATAGGAGGAATCTTAATAATTTCAAGTGTTATTTCTCTAAGAATGGTTGCAGTGAGTTTAAACCTCGGTAACCATATCATGGTTTTGTGTCACAACAAATGACATGCGATTTCTCTAATTAGAAGAGTAAAGTGTTGATTAACATGCTTCCCAAGACAATATTTTGAACCTTGATAAATGAGCGTTAAAGGGTGACTTGAGATCCAGTCTGCATAAGAACTGCATAAATGGTATATGTTGGAAAAGAAAAATCAAAGTTTTTATTTTCAAATCTTAAGCTTTTCACTTGTATATTATAAAAAAAATATGAAGGTACTTTTAAAGTTAGTTAAGTAAAAGTTCCCGACATTGAATTCATGGTTTTAAAAGGGCTAACTTGAAGTAAGGAGGGGTATTAAATAAGGAGTTTTTTTTTGGCCATTCAAAATTGGTGAAGGTAATGTTAAATCACGAAGTACAAAAGTTACAAGGAAAAAAAATTGCTACAGGAGAAAAAAATATAGTTCCTACAGGTTATCGACAAAGTTATGGTAGTACAATTGGACAAGTCACTCTCCTTGTAGTGAGGATGTTACAAGTTCATACCTGTAACCCTCTCTCTCTCCTTCTCTCTCTCTCCCCCTTTAAATGACTAGATGAATTGGCAACTGGGCCAGTTCGTACTCGTGTGACGTGGGGTCGATCCAGCTGCTAGCACTTTAACCTTTGAGTGCCTATGTATGCCCCTTCGGCAGACATGGGTAAATTGGGGGGAATTTGAAGCTCAAATCTCTTGGTTCATAACGTTTCATTATCTTGGCGATTGCCAATTGAGTTGCCCCACATGGGCTAAGTTCAAACCTGTAGTTGTCACATCTTATATTTTCTAAATTTTTTTGAAGTCCCTTTCTTTAGCTCTTGTTCACCAGTCACTTCTTGCAGGGATAACACGGTGCAAGGAGCTAAGATATACATTTTTCTCTACAATTTAAAAATTTTGCTTAAGGTTTTTTTTCTACCAAAATGTTGACAAAACTTAGATTTTGTATCTGTATTATTTTTTACTTGATTTATGTCTGCATTATCTGTTACTTGTATTGGAAGTTATGTTAGTAATTGGTTGTCCTTTCCCTTGCTTATGTACACAATTATAGGAAAACACTAGACAGTTGAAACTGAAGGAAATAGATGATGAAGGAGATAAAAAAGAGAAAAACTGCTTTTGCTTTTGTTGCTTGAGGTGTTATTTTAGTAATTGCTGTTTTGATCTTTTGTTGATAAAATTTCTTGATCTTTCTAATAATTGAGAAAGCTTTTACAAGTGACCCATCCAAGTAGTTTATGTTGGAATCTAGTATTTTTTAGACTTTATCATATGCTTGATACATCTAATTTTGCTTTTTTGCTGTTTCTGGATTCAAGGGAGGAGGCAAAAGAATTGGAACAAGCAATCTTATCATCAAAAGAGAAGGCAAATAATCCTGCTCAATTGCCAAAGCATATACAAAAGTGAGGTTTACTTCCACTTCCGTTTCCCACATTATTTGTTGGAAAGATAGGATGTTATTACTTGAGTGGATGATGATTACATGGCTGTATTTCCAATTCCTATAATAATTGAATTGTTTTCCTTTCCGAACTAAAATTGGCATGTAAAACCATTAAATAGTTGAAACAAATTTAATTAATTTATCAGTGTTGATTAATGGGTTCAGGTAAAATATGTCTTATACATTGTCGATTGTCAACACGGCTGAATGATGTATCTTACTATTGTTGATTGCCTTACCTTAAACTATTATTCTTAGTTTACTCATCAGATGAGTTTTATTTTTAATAATAGTAATATTTTTTTATTTCTTATTTTTATTTTATTTTATTTATTTAAATTTATTATTTATTATATTTTTATTTTTAAATTTATTCGTGTGTGATTTCCTTTGTGTTGTTATGTTCATATTGGCAAATATTGGATGGTATAACATGCAATCAAAAAAGGGGAAATCAAGGAATATGGGCAAATATTGGCCAACATTAAAAACTAATAATAAAATGCAAAATATATAATATATAATTTTTTACCATTTATGGATTCTTGCATACTACAATCTAGTCACCTTTATTAGGGATATGGAACGAAGGACACAAAAATACGAGTATCCACACTGAATGATACCCTTGAAACATGACACAAGGGACATGTTATATAATATATATAAAAAAATTATAAAAATTAGGGAATTACACAAAATATGAAACATATACACAATGATGAACAAATTCAATCACATAGCTAATTCATATAACCAAAATAGCATTGAGTGAAAATGCAATCCATCTCGAACCAAAAATGCATCAACAAAGAGGCCCTAAATGGCTTGTATAGTCCAAAAAATCATGGTACAACAAATAACTAGTACTATATATCATCAAAATCATTGCCTGTATTGGGATCCTCATCATCAATATCATCCTCGAAGCATTAAAATAAGACTTTATGAGTTATTATAGTCATGCAACTTAAAGTCACTTTACGAGGTACAAAAAGGCTGTATTTTATATAAAGTCGCTTAATTTTTTAAAGTTCATTTTATGTGGACAAAGGTACATGGTCCAAAAACAACATCAAAGTGACTAGAGAGCTCATTTATGAGTGGGGAGACATAAAAAGGGGGTCAATGGGAGTTTAGATCTCCACACTTGATCTAGGAGAGCTGAGATCTAATATCAACCCTTTTTGTAAGGGTTAGGGTTCTCTCAACATAATGAGACTAAAAAGGAGGGGAAAAGGCAAAAGAGCTCATATTTTTCTTGTGCATTTGTTGGAGAAGAGGAGAAGAGCAAGAGAAGAGGAGGATGTGATTACAAAGGTTTGCTGAAGGAGAGGATTACTCACAATAGTGAAAGACCACCTTATACCTCATGTGTAGGGAAGAAGTTGTTGGAAATATGGTAGCCATGGTTGGTATTTTCATTAAGTGAAGAAACTGTAAAATTGTAAAATTTAAAATTTTCCTTCTAAATTATTCAAGTTGGCCTCCTTTTCAAACAAGTCAGATAGGCCCCATAAAGGCACTCTTTCAACCCCCCTTTGAAATCTATATAAAGGAGACCTCTCCTCCACTTTTTGCCACATCGATTTGTCTTGATGATCTCTGATCCAACGCTGTTGGGAGCAAAAGGGGGTTTTGAAAATCTTAAGGACTATGGGATTTCTCTTGGCATTCAACTTATACTTGGTTAATGTTTAGGCTATTATATTGATGTTGTTTTTGATGCGTTGATGGACTATGTACTCTCTTTCTCTCTTATATGGAAATACTTTTTTGGGTTTTCCCCTTTTGGTTTTTTCCCTGGACTCAAACCTAATTTTTGTGTCTCTTGTCACATGGTTTATGGTTATTTTCTACTGCTGTTTCATGTTTAATGGTTGAATTTTCTTCTATATAGTTGTTTAATGATATTGGATGGATGATATGTGAAATGAATGCTAACTGAATGATTGGAAGTATTTATTTGTGGAAGGAAATTTATTCTAGGTTGTTTGCCCTAGAAAAATTAATAGAGTGTGAGGGCTATGGTTTGATAAGCAGCTGAGAAAATGCCTTTACTTTTGGAACATCTCTAAGGCATTTGTTCTCCTTTTGTGGTTTGACTGATCTCTTTTGGAAGGCTTAACTCTATGTCATCCCTGTACTATGATTTGAATCAAACGGACTATGGAAAACATTTATAATTTTGAGCTTCGAAGTTCTGTGGAGAAGTATTGTGAGGAGATGCAAAATTCTAAACCAAGCCTTTGAAGTTGTAATCTTGTTATCTTATCTCTATTATACGAGCGCCTGTGACATCAAGTATCTTTGTGAAAATATGCAAGAGAGAGTGGAATCCCCGTGACCAGAAAGTTTGTCTATTGGATAAGGCTGAGCTGAAGTTTCCTAAGGTAGTTCAAGCCCTTGTAATGTGAGTTGTCTCTGAAACTAGGTGCAAAATTATATCTGTGGCAAGGTTCTTGTCCGCAATTATGAGAGCCTTATGGCATATTTTAGCATTTCCATGGACAAAGCTAGAAGGTCGATCTTATAAAAACCCTTGCAATCTAAGGTACAAACTTGTGTTGATTTCTATGAGAAAGATCCAAACCTGTGGTTAACAAGCTATGAAATAGGACCATACATTCATTTGAGATGTTCTATAGCACTATTATTTGTGTATGTAGGATCCTATGTTCTATGTGAATAAGGGAAGTATGATTCTATTTATATGTTTTTTCTGTGACACAATTTTATTCATGCAAAGTTTTGTAACCTTTGTTTATGCTAAAGTTCTGTGACTCCTCTTATGTGGCTTATGCATAAGTTCTCTTCTATTGCTCATGCGGAAGTCCTTTTGACACTTGTGAGTCTCGTGGCATCTTATGTGAACAACAATGGCAACCTATGCGAGCTTCTGTGGCATCTATTTTACGAGGCTCCTATGGTATGCAAGATTTTTGTTATGTGAATATTACATCTGAGGTATGCAAGATCCAGTATGCGAGATCCCGTGGTATGCAAGGCCTATTTGCTATGATATACAAAGCTCCTAAGAAATTTCTTCTCTATGGAATAATCCAAACACAGTAAACTAACATCTTTGATAATATGCTCCTTCCTAATTCAATGGTGTGATCCAAGTTCAATACATGACTGAAGCCAAAGTTTATATTACATCTCTGTGGTAATCCAAGTTTTGATGATAAAAGGGTCGAGCTTCTTGTATGCAAAAAAAATGTATTTAAGTGCAAATTCTAGTCCCGTGGATATCCACTGTGACTAGATTAGTGCCTCTATTGTGACAAGCTTAATTAAAGATCTATGATCCAAATTGAATGTGATTGATTTGAAAATTCTATGCTAGAGGCGTCGCGTTCTGTGCATTCTTCACTATAGAGTAAGGTTGTGACTTCAAAATTGTCATGGTTTTGGTCAAAGTCTGAGTTTCAAAATCTTCAATGACTCATTGTTTTGACAAAGAAAGTGGTTATAGAGACTCCTTCTATGCTAGTGATTGAGGCATTGTCTCCGGGGGTATGCATGTTACTGAGCTTCTATATGCGAGCTTCATATATTTTTGTACGAGCTAACCTATCTCTGTTGTACAAGGCATCTAGTTTATTTGAAAATTTAAATTCATATACCTATGACACCATGCGAAGTCAATTCGTTGAGATATGATCGAAGGTTTGGGTACCCAATCAAGTTTGTGGGAGACTCTCTCTTCTATACATAAAGGTATATCGAATTACACTGCAAAAAAGTTGGCCTAATTATACTAGAAGCCATGAAGCCGACTAATATAAGAAATTTTGTGGAAGGATTTGGGGAAATACCAACTATCTAGGTAGGGATAAGAAGGATCCCAATGAATCCCCAGAGGAAGGATAAGAAGGATGGAGCCCAATACCTATATCGAAGGATTAAGCTAATCATTAAGAATAGAAGGATTTAGGGAAATACCCACGAGAGGAGGTAGGGAAGTATCCCAATGAATCCCTAGAGAAGGTAGGAAGAATAGAAGGATCATCCATCCCCATACTAGGGCTTTAGGGATGGTACATCTCAAGCTGTAGAATTGAGACTTCTGTGATTTGTCATAGTTATATGGAGAGCTTCAGCGTAAATCACATATGAAAAATTTTTGCCTATGTGATTTACGCTGAAGCTCTCCATATAACATCTCAAGCTCTTGAGAAGTTGTATTGAAGTAAAGCTTGTCACAAAAGTTTGAAGGGTTAAAACTGGAACATGTTGTGAAAGACATTGTCATATACCTTATGAGACAACAATGATAGGTGGCTCCAAATCTCAAATGACAAGTTTGCAAGGTTTTGAAATTTCAAAGTATTGAACCAGGGTTGGAAGCTCCTTGAAGACCAACACCTCTCTTGGTATATAACTAAGAGCTTGCGCAAATATTTGAGTATAAATCACAGGGGTATATGATGGAATCTATTGAACAGATGGTGCCAATTACTATGATAAAAGTGTTTCTTGATCTGAAGCATGTCATCTCCTCTTCAAAGCTTGAAATGTTGTTGAGGATTTGAATCAACCAAGGTTTAAAAGTTTGATTGTTTGTCTAGTTTCTTGGAGTGATTTGGGTTTGCAAAACCCTAGTAAGGGTTTGATCAAGAAATCCCTAGGGGTTGAAAAACCCTAAGATTACTTATATTGAAAAATGATGAAGTGGAAAAGAATGCAAGAATGAATCTTTTTTAA
>APFE031193140.1:55133-75406 GCA_000404065.3 Pinus taeda | reverse complement strand
TATATTGCATTGAATGTTTTTACAGGTTCCAACCGGGGTATCCACAGGAAGATCCTGGAAATGATAAAGCACTTCACTCTTCATAGATGATAAAACTATCCTTATCTATTACAGACTTCACACTTTATGGGGCAATCTGTTCCACAAAAAATTGTCACCATGACTTTCTGTAATCAATATGAGTCTATCACCACTCATACATACCTCCTTTGCAAGTCTTAAGCCTCAGCTCTTCATGTCAAGCCTTGAAAATGGGAGAAAGACCTTAAAAATATCTCAAATCCTGGTTTCTCACACAATGGTCATGTCCCCTGTGAACCTGACCGTTGTGTCTGTTAAGTGATGGGTGCGAACCCCTGTAAAAGTTAAAAAGGTGTGAGTTCACTCTTAAAAACTCACCTTGGGTCACTTCTGGATGCTTTTAGAAGGAATATTATGCTGGCAAGTCTGATCCACCTTGGTTCATCCATTTCATAACTAAGGGAGCTAACTCCATGATATGATGTGTTTATCCCATTGAAGGAGGAACTTATCCCTTCAATAGTGGACTTGCAACTTCCTCCATTTGCACTATAAATTCAGGCATTGGGCTGGTTGTAGGGGAGGTTGAAAGCTGAAGATTCTTGAGGGTAAATGCTACTAGAAATTAGACTTCCTTTTTGAGCTTGTGAGAGGAGAGATCACATACCTTTCATTTCATTTGGGAAGTGAGTGAGGCTTGTCAAAGTAGAGGAGATTCTTGCTGGACCCTGGAAATAGCTTGTGCAACATCAAGGCAAAGGTTGTAAAGTTCTTTTATTCTTAAAGTTAATACAATCAAGTTTGGTTTTCTCATTAAGCTATCTTTAATGGTTTATTTCGTGAGCTCCTTGATCTTCATGATGAACATGGTTTATTTTATTAGCTATGCAAGTGTTCTTTGATGTGTATTTGTTTGTGTATGCAGGTTATCAAAAGGGAACTGCTTGAAGCTGTTGGAACAAAGCTGTCACAAACAAGCGTTGGACCGAGGTAGGGTCTATTACACCTCTTAGTTTTCATTTATGAATTGAAACATGTTTAGAGAAAAGTAGATTTGCTTGTGCTGCTTGTTGCTAGATATCATTTGATACTAGGGAGATCGGTCTTGTCCGCAAGAATGATTTATCCGGCCAACATGAGGTGAGTTCCTTTTTAACAGCGGTGAGTTCCATGACGTGAATATCATGAAGTGATGGCATATGTATTTTATTTGGTGCATTGGTATCTATGTTGTGAGTTGAATAGTCATATTTGGTGAATTTTGTACCTTGGTAACACTCATGCATTTGGTGAATGTTGTGCATTGGTAAATCCTATTTCATTTTAATGGTGAATGTTGTGCGTTGAATATTTTTTGAATACCATTCATGTGATGACATATATATTTTGGTTTTACATTGAATTTTATACACGTTGTGGGTTGAAATTTTTGAGTTGTTGGTTGAATTGGTATATGATCTCCATAAAGTTGGTTGGTTGTATATGTGACATGCTATGGATATGTGAATTGGTTCATATATGCAAAATTGAATTATATATTTTATAAAACCATTCATATATATTGAATAATTTGAATATATGTTAGTTTATTTTTCTTCTTTTTTAAAGAAGATGCATGTATGATAAGTCGATGTTAAGAGATTTTTTTAGCAATAATTTGTCTATATAAGGTCTAGCTCATAATTTTTACAGAAAGGCATTCACTCATCTCCATAGTTGGAGTATTTCTCTCTGGAAAAAATAACTACCATGAATGGTCTAGGAAGATAAAGCATACCTTTATTTTTAATGAACATTGGAAAGGATTTTGTGAAGGAGAAGTTGGCAATCCTCAAGAAAAGCCCACTTTTGACAAAGAGCTCGCCATGTGGGAGAAAAATAGTAGCAAGGCCTATGACTTAATTAAAGCATTAGTCAATGAAGAGGTTTTAACAGCCCTAGTGAAAATTCCGTGTAAAAATATATTAATACCTCAAATGATGGGACACGCATTCCAAGTCGAACGGTGGGCAGGAAATCCTAGTGTGTTCATTTGGTTGTTTATGGATAAGGAAATGGCTAAGGAATTAAAGAAGAAAAAAGGTATTTTGGCACATTTATTTATGAAAATAAAATAAATTAGGAGAAAAAGGAATGTGAAAGGTCACAGGTTGGATATGAGGAGGAAATTGAAGGAAAATAATGGAAAATGAAGAAAACTGAGGCCTCATTGATAAAAAGGCTTCTGAGGATCAGTTGGCAAGTCCTTGGCTCAAGCTTGGCCAGTCTAACCTTTAGTCAGTTTAGCTTTGGAGCTCTCTCTTTATTTTCTCTCTCTCTCATACTCTTGGACACTTATAGTTTTCTTGGAGCACTTTGGCATTGGAGCAAGAAAGGAAAAGAAGGTAAGAGGAAGTAAATATCAAGCAAGGAAATGCAGGATCAAGCAGCTACAACAGGCTTCATTGCAAGTATCAACTTGCATGTGTATTTTCCTTACTAGAATTGGCATGCATGGATTGCATGTGTTTCTTTTCTACCATGGCATGGTTTTTCCCAGGTGTGACGGTATTTTCAGCCTAGCCTTGCCATTGCCTGATAGCTTTGATGAGATGGGTTCTCTCATGCTGTTTGTGTGGGATGTCCAGATTGGATTCAAAGTTGAGTGGGGTGGATCTTTGAATTGGAAAACACATGATGGTAGTGGTCCCTAAACTGGACTGAGGATGCATGAAGCCACTGGCCTAGTAACCCTTGAACTGAACTATGGGTTGCAGTAAAGCCAAATTGTTTGGCTCAGCGGGCCTAGGAATCCTTGCAGATAAATGGCAGGATACATGGTAAAGCCAAGAGGTGGATTTTTTCTCTGTTGGGCCTAGTGATTTTGGGATGGAATGCATGATAAATCCTAAAGAGTATGTCTTGGTGTAGGGCCTAGTGATCTCTGGATCAGACTGTGGATGCACAGTAAAGCCTGAGAGACTAGGAGGCACTCAAATTCCTCATGATATAGGCAGAGAACTCCGGTGGAATCCACATTGATTGGTGTTTTTTTATGTGTTATATGAGTCCCACATTCATGCTTGGAATATGGAACGAGGGTGATTGGATGAAGAGATACTTGGCTCAAGTGGAACATGGTAGTCCCATCACTAGTTGGTTCATTGCATTTATTAATGAGAAATTCGTTCCCTTGATTTTCATGTGCAAATGTACTGATATATATATATATATTTATTTTTTTATATATATATATATTTATATATATATATATATATATATTATTATATATATATATATATATATATTATTATATATATAATATATTTTATAATATTTATAATATATATATTATATATATGGATTTTGATGGTTGATATGTCCATTGTATTTATGTTCCTATTAGTTATACGTAACTTTTGCGATAACAACTATGTATGGATTTCACCATGTTTTTACTTGTATCTGAATGGATAATGTATATATAATCTAATAAATGATAAGATAGCAAATGACATGAGGAAACAACGGTTCATGGTGATTCTTAGATAAGTATGAGATCCCTACACTTAATTCTATTGTTTACACCTGTAGGTTACATGTTGATGATATGTTTGACGAAATTCCTGTCATGGCTAATAGGGATCTAGTTATGGTCTTGTTCAGCATCTTTCTTTTGCATCCTTGTTTCCTTGTATTCTTACCCATTTTATGTGATAATTCCATTATTGGCAGTGTCCCAGGCTCTGGGCCGAAAAAGGTGGCTCAAATCCCGTAATGATAGCAAACAGAGCATTAATTTAGGGACTAACTCGCCTAGGCAGTGTCTGGGGATCATTATAAAGCGCCTTGGCAATGTCTGGGGAGTACTATAACTTACCTATGCAGTGTCTAGGAAGCGTTACTCTGCCCTAAGTTTCTCAAACAACAGTAGGACCTAGGGACAGACTGCCTGAGCGATTGACTTGTCTCCTGAAGGTTCTGTGGATGATGTTGGATGACTGTGTGTGATGTTTCATCAATTGCACTTCCTAAAGGTCACCTATGAGGTTGAATCTAATCATAGTAGCCTCTCGTTTCATGTTTACCCTAGTTGGCATGGTTGCTTGGGTAGATGTGGGAGGAGACTGTTACAGATTGGTATCAAAGCATGGTTCAACTCTTAGACTAGATGGGTTGAATGTGTTAGTCGTGCATGCATGTCAGTTTCATGTGTATCTTTTATACTTGCATTTCATGTGCTTATTGCATTTGTTTGATGATTGATTATGGTTATAGTATGGTTGTTATGGAGAATTTGATGTTGATTTCATGAAATGTATTGGTCATGAGTATGTGACTAGTTGTGTATGGATTATATGTCGCTTACATGTTGAATTCATGTCGCCTACTTACATCCTTGTATGTTAGGTTAAATTCTTGAATATTTTGGATTACATGTATCAATCTTGTAGGTTGATTACAAGAATTGATAGCTTATGTTCAACTACATGCATTTATGTGTAGGTGTAGTTGTTTTGGCATTGCTAATGCATACTGTTGGTTGCATGTAGCAATGTGTACAATGGAGTAATGGTTGTTGCCATGCATGAGGTCATGGTTTGGGTATTTGACATGGTCATGAATTGATGGCTGGACTCTACCTAGAATGGTGTATACATGGTTTGGTACTCACGTGTTATATGTCTATATGCAGTTGTTATGCATGTGTGGTCTTGGTTATATTTATGCATGAATAGTAAGCCAAATATGCCTTGTGAAGTCATTGTATGCAATTTAGGTCATCATGATGTTATTGGTTGTTATGATGCTAATGTGTTGGCTGAGATAGAGTAGGAGATGTAGATTATCATAATGAGGTTGTAGCATTGGACTTTGGGGTAAGAGTAGATTGTCATACAGGTATTGTATGTTTGGAATGCAGGTATGTTAGTTAATGGATTGTTATATGTATTAGGGTTATATACATTAAGTTTATGTACATGTCTTTGATGTTATGGTTGCATTCATGATATATGTTAGATGATTAGTGTAGTTATATGCACATGTGTCGGATAGTCATGAACGATAGTAACCTATGGTTGTATGCATTGCTTTTGTTGTTTATTTTAGATAACTTGATGATTATGTTATATATTGTTGATGAGTATGTTATAGGATAATTAGCTTGATGATTAGGATATATGTTGTTGATGAGAATGATATATAGCTTATTATTGTTATGTGTTATTAACCTGATGATTAGGGCTATTTCATTGAGATATTGATGTTGTAATTTGGATTGGTCATACGTGTGATGGTTATGTTCATTGCATTGAAGATCTTGATGTTATATGTGTTGTGTTAACTTGGTTTGACCTATGCAGATGATTATGGTTGCGATATTCAGGTATGAGCCGACATATTCATGATATGGCGTCGTACTAATCTAGATTGATTGTACATATTGTGGGTTTTAACCCCATACAGAAATTACCTGCATACGAATTCTAAATCACAGGAAAAATAAAAATGCGAGAGCATAACACATAAAACACATATACACAGAGATTTCCCACTGGATCTCAAAACCGAGACTACCAGCTTGATTTTTCATTATATTCCTTTCAATGTTACAATACATATTTATACATGCCGAAGCATCCAATACCATGGACCGAAAACCATCGCGTCCAAAACCATGGACCGAAAACCATAGGTAGGTTCGCCCAACCTAATATAGGGTCAAAAAAAAATTTCTCAGGGCACTGCCCCGAACCCCGTAGATGGGGGCTACCCGCCCCCCTCAAACCCCTCAGTTCACTACGTAGGTTATTCGTGGAAAGAATAAAACATAACCCAACAATCTCCCACTTGTTGTTTTCTTTCCACAGGGGGCCACAGGAGATCTTAGTCATTTTTCCAGTCCTGAAATGCCCATTGTTTCTCTACACCAAGAGAACTTCTCAAAGCTCACAGATTTTGTCAATGCATATGCAGTATTCTTCAAAGTGTCCACCTTTACAAGCAACACCTTTTTGTCTTCTATCATATCCCTCACAATGTGATACTGAACATCAATGTGCTTTGTCTTTGAATGATAAGCAAGGTTCTTTGCCAAGAAAATTACACTTTGGCTGTCACAATCTATCCTTATAGCTCCTTGTACTAACCCCATACTTGAACACAATCTCTGCAAACCAAACTGCTTCCTTGCTTGCATGAGTGGCTGCCATGTATTCTGCCTCTGTAGTTGATAGTGCCACTACAGATTGTTTCTTACTCATCCAACTGACTGCACCTCCAATTAGGTTAAACACATACCCACTTGTAGATCTTCTCTGATCCAGATCTCCAGCCCAGTCTGCATCAACAAAGCCATGGATATCCAACACTCTGTCCAATCCTGGTCTTCCTTGGTAGCACAAACCATAATCACTAGTGCCACGCAAATACCTGAAAAACCTGCTTCACTGTTGTCCAGTGCTCCTTCCCTGGTTTTGACATAAACCTGCTCAATACTCCCACTGCATGTGCAATGTCTGGTCTAGTACAGATCATGGCATACATCAAGCTACTGACTGCACTTGCATGGAACATGGGACATGTCCTCTTCCTCTTCTTGTGTCTTGGGGCACTGTTCAGCAGATAACCTCACACCTACAGGAATAGGAACCTTCACCGGTTTACTATCCTGCATATTAAACCTCTGCAATATTGTCTCGACATACTTCCTCTGGTTTATCTAGAGCTTCCTCTTTGCTCGATCTCTTTTTAATTTCCATGCCCAAAATATAGTTTGCATCACCGAGATCTTTCATGTCGAATTTGGAGGACAATTGGGTCTTCAAATCCTGGATAATTTCTTTGTCATTTCCAACCAGCAACATATCATCCACATATAAGACCAGATAAATAACATGGTCACCAATTAGTTTAAAAGACATACAGTGATATGCTTTGCTTTCGGTGAAGCCAAGTCCCCGTATAAATGTATCAAATTTCTGATACCACATCCTTGGTGACTGTTTAAACCCATACAAAGACTTCTTTAACCTGCATACCAGTTCTTTCTTACCCTTTACCGCAAAGCCTTCAGGTTGCTTCATGTAGATCTCCTCTTCCAAATCCCCGTGAAGAAATGTTGTCTTCACATCCATCTGTTCTACCTCAAACTCAAAAGTAGCAGCAATAGATAAAAGTAATCTAATAGAAGATATCTTGGCAACAGGAGAAAAAATATCACCAAAATCAATTCCCGACACCTGGGAATAACCTTTTGCTACCAACTGAGCTTTGTATTTCTCCACCTTTCCTACTGCATTTGTCTTCTTCTTGAACACACATTTACTGCCAATGGGTTTCCTTCTAGCCGGCAACTCCACTAGATCCCAAGCCTCATTTTTGTGAAAAGATGCCATTTCATCAACCATGGCCTCTTTCCAGAGTTTTCCATCCTCTGAGTCTCCTACTTCCTTCACAGTTCTGGGATCATCATCAGTAATAGATAAAGAAAAATTTGAACAGAAAGCAGATGGACTATACATTTTCTAGCTGCGTTCTTTCTTGAACTGGTCTTCTCACACCCGGAGTTTGTGGCTATTCATCTTCTCATTACTCCTCTGTTGTAGAGTCTGACTCTTCCTCCTTTAGCTCAAACTCTATCTTCTTAGGTTCCTTTGGTTGGACTTCATGTTTAATAACATCTTTCACCTCTCTAAATACCACATCTCAGTTGTACACAACCTTCCTTGTTACTGGGTTCCAAAGCTTCTAACCCTTTAAACCATCCTTATACCCAATAAAGATGCACTTTTCATATTTACTATCCAATTTGGTTCATTTCTCCTTTGGAACATGTACATATGCATCACATCCAAATACTCTTAGATGTGAAAGAGAAGGTTTCTTACTAGTCCATACCTCTTGTCAAGTCTTATCCTCCAATGCTGATGAAGGTGATCTATTGACCAAGTAACATGATGTCTCCACTACCTCTACCTAGAATTCTTGTCCTAACCCAACACCACTGAGCATGCTTCTTTCCCTCTCCATCAACGTCTTTTTCATTCTTTCTGCAACTCCATTTTGCTGAGGTGTATATGGAGTAGTCTTTTGTCGTGCTATACCACACTTCTTCCATAATTCTTCAAATTCCCTACTACAAAACTATCCATTGTTACCTGTCCTCAGTACCTTTATCTTCTTCTCTATCTGGTTTTCCACCAGAGCCTTAAATTCTTTAAACCTATCAAAGACTTCATATTTCTTCTTAAGGAAATATATCCATGTATTCCTTGAGAAGTCATCTATAAATGATACATAGTACACAGACTTACCCAATGATGGAACCTTCACAGGTCCAAACACATCATTGTGCACAAGCTCTAATATCTATTTTGCCCTCTTACCACCAAAGGGGAAACTCACCTGATTCTACTTCCCATATACACAGTTTTCACAGAAATCAAAATCCATATAGCTATTACTCATACCTTCTATCATATCTTTAACATGAAGTATTAAAAGGCCATTCTCTCCAATATGTCCAAGTCTTTGATGCCACAGCATGGTCTTCTCTCTAGAGACCATTATATTTTATGCTCCACTTTCAGGAACCACATAACTATTGCACCCATCAACAATAGTGCTACCTTGCAGCTTGTACAGAGTTCCAATTCGAACTCCCTGCATCAATACCAGTGCCCCTCAAACCATCTTGCAGATATCCTTCTCGAATAATATTTTTACACCTACATCATCCAACTTGCTTATAGAAATTAGTTTTTTGGCTAATGCAGGAATATGCAGAACACACATAAGTGTTCTAACCCTTCCACCTTGCAACTTCAACTTTACTTTTCCGCGACCAACGATTCTATCCTTCCCATCATCCCCTAAGAAGACATCACCACCATCGTATTTCTCATACTCACAAAACCACTCTTTATGGGGAGTGAAGTGAAAGGATGCACCTGAGTCAATCAACCATGCCTCATGATCTACCTATATACTTGAAGAAGCCAAGTACACATCCCCACCTTCATCTGAGGTTGTTTTTGCTTGTACAGAAGGAGCATCATCAGATCCCTTTCCTTTATCAGGAGTTTTATATTTATAGTCCCTTTTGTAGTGCCCTTTCTTTCTGCATTTCTAACACACCACCTTTACAGGTTTTCCTGGAGATTTAGATCTCCCACTCGATAACTTATTTTTGTTTTTGTTCTGGGATTGTCCTCGTACAAAAAAGGCATCACCATTTTCACTCTCCATATTTTTCTGTCTCATCTCCTCCGTCAGCAAGGATGACAGTATTTCAACAATCTGCAAGGCAGTTGCATTGCTACCTATTGCAATAACGAGACTATCCCATGAATATGGTAGAGAAAACAACAAACTAATGCACTTATCTTAATTTAAAATTTTAATATCAACATATGCTAACTGACTTACCATAGTATTAAATGCATTCAGATGCTCTGTCACTGAGTCTCCATCTTTCATCCTCATGTTATACAGCTTTTTCTACAGGAACAATTTATTCACCAGAGACTTAGATTGGTACAAAGTCCCTAACTTGTCCCACAAAGGCTTCACTGTAGCTTCCCCTGATACATTCAGAAATACTGAATCTGAGACACACAATCATATTGTGCTCTTTTCCTTCTGATACAACTTCTTCCATTCTTCATCAGACACCCTCGTTGGTTTAATACCCAGATCTACCACGATCCACTGATCTTTATCCACCAACAAATCATCCATCTTGAGTTTCCACAACTCAAAACTCTGACCATTAAATTTCTCAATCTCTATATTTCCACTTCTCACCATCTTCTTTGACCACCAAAATCAATCTCGCAGATCTCCCACTGAATAGGGTCTACCACAGGCCTGAGCGAAACCCCTTAGCAACAAAGGCATCCCCTTGAAGCCAAAACAGCTCTGATACCAAATGTAGGTTTTAACCTCATACAAAAATTCCCTGCATACGAATTCTAAAACACAGAAAATAAACAATGTGAGAGCATAACACATATACACAGAGATTTCCCCTAGATCCCAAAACTGGGACAACCAGCTTGATTTTTCATTATGTTCCTTTCAATGTTACAATACATATTTATACATGTCGAAGAATCTAATACCATGGAATGAAAACCATCGCATCAAAAACCATGGATCGAAAAGCATCACGTCCAAAACCATGTGCGAAAAACATGCACAAAACCATAAGTGGGTCCGCCCAACCTAACATAGGTTCCAAAACCAAAATTTTCTGGGGCGCTGCCCCGGAACCCACAGAGTGTGGTTAACTACACCCCTTAAACCCCCTGTGACCCCCCCACTATGCAATCGATGCAACGAAGGGGGGGGGGAGGGGGGGCTCCGCTCCCCCTCTAACTCCCCAGTTAACTACGTGGGCTAGTCATGAAAAGAATATAACACAACCCAACAACATGATGTGGATAAAGAAGCTTCCTATGTTCTAGAATCACATGACATATTCATGGCATGGCTCAAGTATCACAAAGAGTAAAGGGGGTAGTGACACAAGGAGTGGCTAGTTGATTGCCTTCTACTTTCTTACTTTCTCCTGTAGCTATTTTGGTTTCTCCTTGGATGCTTTTCTAGTTATTTTCTTTATTTAAGTGACCATGGGTTATACTAAGTGTATAATATTGTGGGCTAGGTTTAGTGTTGATGTTGGATTTCCAAGGTACCACATAGGTATTCCTAAAGTGAGGTTTTGGAGGGTTAGTGTCATCATCATAAGTTGTTCCAAAAATATTGGCAGTGGGAATAATAATGTAAAGTGAATGATGGGATTGACTACCCCATGTATGAAAGAACATTGGTCACATGTGAATGAAAATCATACTTCAAATAAAGGGGAATATGGTTCTACAATGGATGTTTTTATGGCACAAACATGGGTTGATTTTAGTGGTGAAACTTGGGGTAGCTCACCATGATAAGGGATAGTGAGTGTGGAGTTTTTGAATGTCCTAGAAAGTATTTCTACATATTCTGAGAACTCTTGGTTCTCCCCCATGATGGGAAGAATGTTTTACAAGTTAGGTGTTCAATGAGTCTTATAGTTTTCAAGTGGGTTGATAATGATGAGCTTCCTATTTTGAGGGAATACTATAATTCAAATATTTATGAAGCAACTACTTTCATAGTGTACATGTAACTATGTCTTAAGAGGATATTGTAGTCTAATGTTGTATCTATGACCTTGATGTTTATCAATATGGTTTTAATTTCTATATCAAGGTACATTTTAGTAAATACATTCAAGTTGATATGGGTGGCCATCATAAGAATGGAAGGTGATAATAAAAGGGGTAAATTTGGGAGTGTCCATCCCTTTCCATGCATTTTTGGACAAGATGCAAGTAGAAATTCATTCGTCTACAATTGATTAGTTGATGGTGATTTTCTTGATTGTCATGTATTTTTGTAAGGCTACCAAAGAGAGGAGTTTGGGCTCTAAGTTATCCAAATAAAATGTGATGAGGCATGAATCAGAAGGGTTAAATATATTTAATGTTAATAGAAGAGGTTACCTTTATGGAGGATGGGTTTGCAAGACCTTGAGTGTTAACATGGATTTACGAGTTTCAGGCAAGTCATAAATCATGTTATTTCTATTATCAACCCTTGCATAAGGTTTCTGAGTAGTATACCATGGAGGTACATTTGGTACTATCTAGGTAGGGTCACCAATAAAACATGGAATCATCAAATTTGAATTTATGAGTAGTTAGGTGGAATTTTAGGTGGATATGATTAAATTAGGGGGCATGCGCAACGAAGGAGGGGAAGGAAGGGATACATATCCTATTGTAACTGGTGATACTATTGTTTGATTGATGCTTTTGATTCTATTGTAGGTACGACTAGATCCTCTCATTTATGCTACCACAATAATGGTTATGGATATGGAGACAAAATTTCGTGAAGTTCTTGTGGATCTTCTAGAATGTAGGATCTCTAGGTTGAGTTTTTCCTGGGGGTTGGTATTGTTTTTAAAGGTTGGGTGGAGTTACCAATTTCCTACTAGGTGGTAAAAACTCTTTATTGAGAGAATGCTTTACACAAGAATGATAATTGCTAAGGTTGGGGGGATTTTTGTTGGGGAGGTGCTACTCCTTATAAAGTGGTAGGGCCTTGATTAGTCATTTACCACTTTATTCCATTTGAAAACAACAATTAAAGGGTAGTGGTAAGTCTAGTTACCATACTATACATGTAATGCACAAGTGGAGTTGTTTTGAAAATTATTTTTCTTCCCTTATTCTAATAATAGTTGTTGTTGTCGCCAAAACTTTTCTTCTATCTATTAGCATTATAATTACCCTTGACATTATTATTTTGGTTTAGGGAATTTCCCCCAATCCCTAGTTTCCCTTTTTTTGTTCTTTCCTTTAATTATCCCAATATCTTGATTTGTAAGATTAAATACTTATTTTTTCAAATTCTTGAAACTACTGAGCTAGTGATGGTTGAATGAAATTTACACTAACATGTTGATCAACATGTGATGGTGTAGTGCTAGTTTTTCAGGAAATAGGGAAAGAGTAGTCTATGTTATTTTGGGTAGTATTATCATACTATTCATATGAGGTAGATTCCCATTTACTATAGTTTTTACTATTGTAGGAAGGTACATGCATTAATAGGGAAACATGCATGCCTTGGAGGTGCATGCTATCCCCTAGATGTGGTGAGTAGTGTAAACCTTATATTTGGAAGGAGGGATATATGACACAATATTAGATGTATATGATGTTCTAAGAACACTTTGACATGTGGGGGCTATATCATTATGGATCCCATAGTGGATTCTACCATATGGGAATGGGTCTTTCTAAGGATGGTTGAAGTGAGTCATATATCCAATCAACCAACCATGTAATGGGATTCTTCTAGATTTTCTTAGTCAGGTTGTTGGAGGAAGGGAAAGACTATGATTACCATATAAATGTACCCTAACTAAGCATAGATAAAGTAAAAGTGTTGTCTTTAAGGATGGTTGTGTCTTTAGTCTAAAGCATCATTGTGGCCACATATTTCATAATAATAAAAAAAAAGGATTTCAAGAACTAGTCTAGGAGGAACTTCTCTTTAACTTCATTTTTGCATAAATTTCACTATTGATGTCACTCATGGATGTGGTCTACAATTTTCATGGAAGTGATTTGAAAAAAGTTAATAAGAATTTATGGATCAATTTCATGACAAACTAGTAGCTAGAAAAAAATCAAGTATCATTTGTGAGGGATGAAAACTTCTCATTTGACCATACTATTTTACGAAAGTACTAATTTTCCAATGACCTAGTTATATGTTTTTGGAAATATTGTAATTAGATAGAAACATCCATGATAATATTAGAAAATCATCAAATATGAGACATCATGATGTGGTTAGTTGGGTATTCACCTTTATTTCACTTGAAATTTGGGATATATGATGCTAGCTTGGGTGCAATGGATGGCTAAGTCAGGTTATGTAAGATGGGTTCATTTTTGAACTTCATAAAATTTGGAAGATCTATACAATCCATATATAAATTAAAATGGAATATGAGGCTTGGGGTGGGGGTGAGACAACAGTCATCAGGATTGTCTATTGGGAGATAGCTTCTAATAACGATTAGCTTCTAAGAGGGTTGTTATGAAAAATTAAACCTAAAATGTATGACTTGAGTAAGATTGAACCTAATAAATGTACATTGAAAGGTGAGCATGGGATTAGTCTAACTAGTGAGTTATAATAATCAAGGACACCTCCCAATAGTAGTGGAAGGACTTGCACGTATTTGAAATGATGTTGTACCAAATGGTTTCTTATGATTCCTAACTTGCAATTTGTGAGCGAAATTCAATTGGATGATTGTTAATTTGTGTTTCTCCAAGCTATGGCCTAGTCAAAATAAAATATGTGGATCAAAAAATTATCTTTGAGCTAATGATGCCACAATATATGCATTTCAACTTAAATTAATATGTGTTTTTATATAATCAATTTCATATTGGGTTTTGAAACAAAAACACATGTCCTCTGAGACTTAAAAATCTTCCTTTCAAGAAATTTTAGGCCTTCCAAAAGCTTCAAGGATGGGACCTGCATCCATAAAATAAAAATAATGAGGATATGAATGAGTTAGTTATACTTATGGATATTGGGAATATGTCTTGATGGAAATCATGACACTTCCCAAAATCCAACACTATTTACCTTAGGTGCAAATGCTACCAAAGATTAAAACCTATTTGGAAACCCCAAGTTTTGGTCCCTAGGTTTTCTTCTTCAAGTATAGGAAAGAGACTATGAACTTCAACTAGTGATGGGTTAGTCAAACAAGAGCAAGGTGGCTCAATAGGACTCTTTGGAACAGAAATACCTAGGTCTTTTCCCCTTCACAAGTATATCATTTCCTTATCGTTTTTCACACTTGAGATGAAGGATTTATATCTCCCTAAGAAAACCTCTATGTTTGATATGGGAAACTATAACAACGGGTTATTTGGATTCCTATCCTTCAAATCCTAGTCATCACTATTAATTAATTTGTGGTCTTGTGAAGAATGAATTAAACATGTTTATTAGTAGAGTTATTTTTAAGGAATCAAATTAGGCTCATGATTTAATTTATTTTTGATTAAGATGTGCTAAAGGAGGTATTTTAGAATTCATCAATATTTATATTTCACCAAGATCACTAATGAGCACAAGGTGAAAAAATTAGTCAAAATAAAATATTGATGCTCTAGGTCCTTCATGTCTGTGCTTCTTGTGAGGAAACAAAATGTGTGATATGAGAGAAAGAAAGATTTCAATACTTGAAAAAAAATATATCAACAAAATAGCATGTGGAGTTGAGTGGTCCATTGATTTTCTTATTTAATTTCTATTCGATGTTTTCGAAACTTGAAAAAACTCTTAATATTGATTTTCAAAAAAGTTATTATATTGTTAAAATAGTGATGTGAATGTTAGGGGTTCTTACTCCACTTAATTAACCTAGATGATGGTCATTTTTCAAGAGATATATTGTATAACTCTTTAGTCTTTCTGATTCACCTATCTACTGAGCATAAGGTAAAGAACATAATTTGACCAAAGATAAATATCTGAATCCTTTAAAAAAATATAATATAGAAAAGATAACTATAACATAATCTAAATATCCATGTACCATACAAAACAATCAGCCATTTACATGGAAAGTCAAAGAAAACTTTTTTTTTTCCTCCAAAATAGATGAGATAATTACCAAGTAAGAATGAAGAAAGATACAAGATTATAAGCCCATAGTTTATGATAAATTATAGCCTATTGCCTAAACTAAGTGTTGGAATAAATTAATTGCAAAAGTTGTGTATTCAACAAATCAACATGGGTGTATACATTAATAATTAAGTAGATTGTTCATTTTGCACAACTACGAAGGTTTATTGGCGATATGACCTGTGCGGGTTTAGATGAAACAAATGTGCAAGTCATGTAGTCATGGAAGATTAAAATCTATAAGTAAAAAACATAGAGAGTATTTTTTATGAGATTGTGCAAACTTAGTTTCACTATATGCATACAATAAAAGTGAAAGAGAGGCATACATCAACCTAATAAATACAAGTTTTGGATATGAAAATCAATATGTTTGGAAATCTATTTATATTGATCTACTATAGAGGTAAGTAAAATCAACCTTTGTATAGCTAGGTTGTGAAAATGTACAATAGAAAATTGATTAGCGAGGAGAAGGCATTGAAATGCTATTGTAACATATGGAAAATAGCATAACATGTATGAAATTTAAACTGCAAATGGAGATACAAATATGAGAGTGACACAATAATGAAATAGGTAGCAACAATACTCTTTTATATGAATGGGTGAGCCTTTTTCAACACCCAAGGATAGTAGCTAGACAAAAATGAGCTCTAACATACTCCATGGGAGGGTTCTTTGATCCTCACTCTCTCTCCCTACTAATCACTATGAGAAAGTACCCTAGATCTCTAGATGGTAGAAATTAGGTAATTAAGAGCTTATGGACTACAAGGATAAGCATGTAATAGTGGTCTAAATGATTAATTAAGAATGATAAAAGTGAATTGATCTTCTTATTCTTTTAAATGTTTTCCCTATAACCCTCTATTTATAGTGAAACTTTCTACCTCCAAATAACTAGTTTCAGGTATGAAGGGAATGCCTTGGCTAAGCTTCCCTATGTTTGGAAGAGACTTATCATGAATGTTAACAAGGCTCAAGGCTCATCCTTCTTTTATTATATTGTTGAGGATTATCTTGATAATCTTTGGCATGCTTTCTATATTTGGGTGACTTTTGAAAGAAAAGTCATGCAAGATACAAAAACGTTAATGTGATAGACCATGTAATTACAATAAACCACTATTATAATTTTTTTTCACAATTTTAATGGTGAAATTTAATAGCCAATCACCTATATGTCTCTATGAATGAAATTTAGATGATAACACTAACCTCAAGAGTGATGAGGACTAACTCATCCTTAAAAAAATAGAGTTGAAAACCATCTTAGTAAGGGGAAAAAAAAGAAAAATTCTCACTAGTAGTGAAGGAAATGGGAAGAGTTGATAGTGAAGCAATCAAATCATGAGAAGGGTAGATCACTATTGATGATCATCAAATAAGTGGGAAACTTATTATATGGGTGATCAACACAATAAGTAAGGATATGTCATAACTAACATAATTTCCAACATGAATATGTAATACTATGGATCATGTTAAATGAAATTTAGATGATAACACTAACCTCAAAGAATGATGAAGACTAACCCACCCTTAAAAAAAATAAAGTTGAAAACCATCTTAGTAAAGGAAAAAATAGGAAAATTTCTTACTCGTAATGAATGAAATGGGAAAAGTTGATAGTAAGGCAATCAAATCATGGGAAAGGCGGATCATTATAGATGATCATCAAATAAATAGGAAAATTATTATAGGTGATCAACTTCATAAATAAAAAAATGCCATAACTTTCGAAATGAATATGAATATGTAATACTATAATATATTAAATTATCTAAATAGCCTATTTTGGTCCCATCAACTTTGAATTTCATGAAATAATAATTTAAATATATATTTTAAAAAACTAAAAAACTATATTTGTACATATTATATGTCGTTTATTATATATCAATATTCGTTTATGAAATGTTGATGTGAATAAACAAATTTCATGTTTCTCGTGTGATTGAGGTACTCTGGTTTAGGCTTAAAGTCTCTATCATATATTTATGTATTCAACATTTATCACGACCTTTATATTATTTTCTTCATCTTTACACATTTTTCAACGACACATCATATATTATTTCATGAACTCTTGGTCTTGCTCTTCCCCAGTGTAGGTGTTGTGTCATGTCTATTGCCTCACCGGGTTTCTCTTTGTCAAAGTTACCCACGCACATAGTGTTCATGTACGAATTCTTAAATTCTTTTCCTTTTTCCTAACTTTAAAAGTTTTGAATATTACCTTTTCCATTCTCTCAATTCACAACCCTAACAAAATTAAGGGACTCTATCAATTCTCTACTTTCTCTCCCTCGAAATAACTAATTTCAAACTTATAAGTATGGGTACATGCAAACTTTATCCCTCTCAAATACATAGAATAAAATAAATGGTAATTTTTTCTAAGGTTTACTTTCACGTATGAGAATTTTTGGAGCAAACAATACATGAAATTTATTCTCCATTACAATTTTTTTAATATTATATTTGCAACTTAATTCGTTTCAACATATTTGCAAGTTCATGCTAATTAGGGATCTCCTCTTCAAGTTTAAAAACTTTATCTTACCAATTGTTTATTTATCTTTGTCATGATATGCCTCATAAGGGACCTATTAATGTCATTAGTGTTAGGACTTACATATTTGTTTTGTTGGCATTATGATGCAGGTATGACTCAAATGTTGTCTTTGATGGCAACTCACTCATATGACAGATCACAGTTCAAACTCACAGAATGAAGAAAGAAAGGTATACATAGGTTCACTATATACCAAGTAGTGTATACACATAGGTTCACTATATACAAGGGCACGTATAACGTACACACACACTTTCACAGAAGGAAAGGCACATACATGTCAGAAAACTAAGTTTTGGTATGTGATATTTGGTCCATGGTATTTTGGTATTTGGTCCGAGGTATTGACCCCAGGTATTGGGTCCAAGGTATTGGTCCTACGTGGTTTTGGACCATGGTATTAAGAGAGGCCTAAATCTATATAAGGAGAAGTAGATCATTAGGCCAAAAAAAAAGGAGCAAGGATTGAATATCTGATGAAGTGTGAGATATAGTATGCTAGTTATGGGTTTGTGATGCTTTGCTTGATCTGAACTAAGGATGCACCTATGCGGTTGATGATGGATGATGGATCGAGATCATAAGGCTTGGAATGAATTATCATTATGTGGTTTGATCATGGATAGACTAGATCTGAATTATTGATGCATATTTTATTGCATAAATGTTATGATTTGGGTAGCACTGATGTTTGGAATAGTTGCAAAGTTATAAGTAAATATTTGCAAACCTGTACGCAGGTTGGCTTTGGTAAAAGAACGTATACACGCTGGTTTGGTTCATCGTAGTAGTGTATACATTGTGAGATATGATATTTGAAGTTGCAGTTGGATCTGGTTGTTGTTACAGAGTTTTGTGTTCTAGTGACTATGTTTTGTTGGCAGGGTTTCATTGATTTAGTGTTTGGTGATTCAGAAATGAATGATGCAAGTGTTGATGGTTGTATTGTAGTGGTGATTGATTTTGTGATTCAATGTTGTTGATGGGTCCAGTATGAAAATTGGATGAAACATGGCCTTCATATTATGGTGTTGTGATGAATCAAGAAGGTTGTAGCCTTTAGTAGGCTGGTGCCTACATACTAGTAAATGGATCAGCTAGTACAAGAGCTAGGGGTTGTAGCTCCCTTCCAGTAGCAGCTGGAGAACAAGAGAAGGTTGTAGCCTTCTGCAGGTGGGTGTCTGTGTACTGGTATGAGTCTGCGCTAGTACAAGATTGTAAATAGATTTTTCTTATCTTAAAGAAAACATCAGCAGGTGGTTTTTGTCCCGCATTGGGTTTCCACCTTATATCATGGTGTTCATGTGTGATTCTTATGTGTGATGATCTATTTTGTTTTAATACACTTGTTTATTATTCATATGGTTAATGAAGTTTCGATGCACTAATTAAAGATCAACATATAATGGATTAACTGAATCACAAGTTTATTCGATATACGCTAGTTGCATTAAACATAGTTGTGTGTACACGTGGGTTCCCTTAACTGAAGTAGCGTATATGAATCTAAGTATGGAAATGAAAAAGTTAGTGATTTTCTAATACTGATTCAACCTCCCCCCTCTCAGTATTATTTCCAACAATTGGAATTAGAGAAGGTCCTTTGGTAGAAGCTTGATTGCTTGAAGGAGATCCGTAGAACAATGGGAAAGAAAGAGCGTCAGAAGAAGAAGACAACTCAAAGGAACAATGAAAGCCTACCATTGAGTGGAAGCAAGTATTCAGATTCTGAATCAGCTCAGATTGAAGATGAGCAAGCAAATGAAGCATCAAATAAAGTCATAGATCAACAAGATCTATTTAATAAACAGGAGAGTGCCCTCAAAGAAGAAGTTATCAGCTTAAAAGCTCAGCTGGAGTGTGCCTTCAAAGTTCGTCAAATGCTGCAGGAGCATACTGAAGAACAAGAGAATGAGATTCTCAAACTAAGGCAACAAGTGGAAGAAGGAAGAAAGTCTGAAGAAATCTTGAAGAAGCAATATCTAGAAAAGGAAGAACAACATCAGGTTGAGGTAAATATCTTGAAAGGTAAATTAGAAGAAAAAGATAAATTATTACAATTTCAAGACAGTACTAAGATTTTGGATGATATTATTAGTAGTCAAAGGTCGCCTGCTATCAAAACTGGTCTTGATTTTTATGAATCTATTGAAGGTGAATCTAGCTCACAAGGTGAGATGAGGAACTCTAATGCAAAATCTAAAATGCTCAACAAGGAGATGAGAAGTCAAACCCATCAACAACCAAGGAAAGATAATATTCAAAGAAAATCTTTTACCCTTAAATATGGAAGTGATAGATGGTTATTTCCTCCGATGATAATGTTGAATGTTATGTATGTCATAATTTTGGACATGTTGTAGCCAGATGTAGAAGTAGAATGGTTCAAGACCACCACACAGAAAGATCA
>APFE031193140.1:34332-53950 GCA_000404065.3 Pinus taeda | reverse complement strand
AGTCATTGGTGATAGGAAGGTCATACTCACTTAGTTGAGTTGTAGAGTCATGTTATTCTTTTGAAAAATATCTTTGCAGATTCTGCATGTGGTCAGGGGGAGCATGGATGGATTGGTACATCTTAGCATGTACAAAGGGGGAGTTCGATCAAAATGTGCTTAGAGGAAGCATGGACGGATTAGGACATCTCAACATATACAAATATCTAAATCAAATATTTCAGCATGTACTAAGGGGGAGTATGGACAACAGAATGTATATCAAGGGAGAGAATATTCTGGTCCACCCTTTGCCCTGGATGTCAAAGGGGGAGAGTGACTTGGTGTGGTTGTTGCCATCAAGTCCAAAGGGGGAGATTGTTGGCATTATGATACAGGTATGACTCAAGTGTTGTCCTTGATGGCAACTCACTCAGATGACAGATCACAGTTTGGACTCACAGAATGAAGAAAGAAAGGTATAAAAAGGTTCACTATATACCAAGTAGTGTATACACAGAGTTTCACTATATATAAGGGCGCATATAATGTACACACACACTTTCACAGAAGGAAAGGCATGTACATGTCGAAAAACTAAGTTTTGGTCCATGGTATTTGGTCTGAGGTATTGACCCCAGGTATGGGGTCCAAGGTATTGGTCCTACGTGGTTTTGGACCATGGTATTTAGAGAGGCCTAAACCTATATAAGTAGAAGAAGATCATTAGGCCAAAAAAAGAGGAGCAAGGATTGAATATATGATGAAGTGTGAGATCTAGTATGGTGGTTATGGGTTTGTGATGCTTTGCTTGATCTGAACCAAGGATGCACCTATGCGGTTGATGATGGATGATGGATCGGGATCATAAGGCTTGGACTTCATTATCATTATGTGGTTTGATCATGGATTGACTAGATCTGAATTATTGATGCATGTTTTATTTTATAAATGTTATGATCTGGGTATGGCTGATGTTTGGAATAGCTGCAAAGTTATGAGTAAATATTTGCAGATCTGTACGTGGGTTGGATTTGGTAAAAGCGCGTATACACGCTAGTTTGGTTCATCATAGTAGCGTATACATTGTGAGATATGATATTTGAAGTTGCAGTTGGATCTGGTTGTTGTTGCAAAGTTCTGTGTTCTGCTCTGTGTTCTGGTGACTATGTTCTGTTGACAAGGCTTCAGTGATTCAGTGTTCGGTGATTCAGAAATGAATGATGCAAGTGTGGTTGATGGTTGTATTGTAGTGGTGATTGATTTTTGTGCTTCAATGTTGTTGATGGGTCACGTATGAAAATTGGATGAAACGTGGCCTTCATATTATGGTGTTATGATGAATCAAGAAGGTTGTAGCCTTCAGTAGGCCGGCACCTACATACTAGTAAATGGATCGGCTAGTACAAGAGCTAAGGGGTTGTAGCTCCCTTCCAGTAGTAGTTGGAGAACAAGAGAAGGTTGTATCCTTCTGCAGTTGGGTGCCCACGTACTGGTATGAGTCTACACCAGTACAAGATTGTAAACAGGTTTTTCTTATCTTAAAGAAAATAGTAGCAGGTGGTTTTTGTCTCGCATTGGGTTTCCACCTTATATCATGGTGTTCATGTGTGCTTCTTACGTGTGATGATCTATTCTATTTTACTGCACTTGTTTACTGTTCATATGGTTAATGAAGTTCTGATGCACTGATTAACGATCAACATATAATGGATTAACTGAATAATAAGTTTAATGGATATACGCTAGTTGCATGAAACACAGTTGTGTGTACACGCAGGTTCCCCTAACTGAAGTAGCGTATATGAATCTAAGTATGGAAATGAAAAAATTAGTGATTTTCTAATACTGATTCACCCCCCCCCCCCCCCTCTCAGTATTACTTCCAACATGTTTGGTCTCATTTCAAAGGTTGATGTTTCCTTGAACTAGACCTAGACCTAGTTCCTAACGGTTCCAAGACAAAACTGTCAGTTCTGAGACATCTCATTTCAAGCGTTGATATTTCCTTGAAGTCTCATTTATGGGCTCCATACTATCCTATGTTGAACTAGCCTAAATGAATGACTTACATTTTTATAAATTAATACTATAAGTTTGATATGTTGATATGAATCATGAAATCTGCATACAAAATCACAAGAATTTATGACTCAAATACATGGCTATACATGACATCTCCTATAATCAATGACTTTATGATCAATTACCCAACATAATGAGGTTATATATTTGATCCAAATTTTACATCAATCACCCAAAATGGGATTACATACATAACATGATTTGATCCCAATAGCCCATACATGACTGAATTTCACAATGATTACAACATAGGCCTTTTCATGACCTTTACATAAAGAGGCATAACCATAAACAAGAATCTCAACAATGAGTTATATTTTATAGAAAAACCATGAAAATCATCAAAACAATTGCCATGCCCAATATAGGCATATGCAACCTAATCATTTGACAACAACAACATATAATGATAACAACATCAACATATTCATCATTAGGAAGCAGTACATCATCAACATGTGACAAAATATGCAATGTATCCAATCAATAGTAGCAGCAACATAAGATTTTTGCAATAAAGCAACTTAGCCATCAAGGTCAACATACTCTCTCCACATATAGAAGCAACAAAAACATATCAATCTCTTGGACCACAATACCATATGCATCATATATCTATATCTATATCTATATATAGATAGATAGATAGATAGATAGATAGATAGATATTCTCATGAGAATCAACTTCAATAGTGAAGACATCACACCATATATTCTCTTCATCATCAGTTTCAATAATGAGGTACCATTAATAGATTCAACATACACAACTCAAGACATAGCGACAACAACATGTGGAATTCCTTATTATCAATAAATATACCAATAAGGAACGTAAGAAGATAAATCAACAACAATAATATGAATTCGTCATTGTCAACATCTTGCAATATAGAGTGCCCATAATATAAATAATGAGCCATCAAAAGCATAGAAGATGTTCCCCCTGAAGTTGTGCCAACTCTTTATCACCATTTCTAATCACATTATATCGCCCTCATCAATGAAAATGCTAGTAAGAAATGTATCAAAGAACTAGATCAACAACAACAATAATATTTCACATGAGTCAACATATCTAAATATATGTTAAGCATCACCAATAGTGTCCAATAACCAATGTCATAATCAGAATGCCAATAATGAAATATGCAAATAGCCCCCTGAATTTGTTCCACGTCCTTATCACCACGGACAAACATATCTGACTTTCATTCATAAGAAACATATATAGAATATAAAATGTTGCTTTTCCTGGAAACAATTGCCCTTAAACATTCCATTTCATTTTCTGATCACAGTCACTTTATTAGATGCAACATCAATAATATAAGAATCACCAAAACAATAACATAACAATATATGGAATCAACATGAAGGTACACATGCATAGATCCCCCTGATATCATACACCATTGATCTTATGGACTTGATTATCATCATTTGTTTTCCATGATGCTATGCACCTCACATTTACTTTCGTAGTCCCTGTTAGAAATATGCATTAAGTATGATAAACTATAGTAGGGGATATCTATCCTATGCCTATGACTGTTGCACCTTCTTCCTCCAAATATACTTGCAATTTTTTATCATGTGTCCAAAATTGTGATGTTTAAACCATCTAATGTAGCTAGAGGCGTGTGTGCTTCCATTCCATATAATTGACCTGCAATTAGTGGCCTTATGCCCAAATGAGTTACAATTGAAAGAATATCCATCAAACCATCTTTTATACCTTGGAACTTATCTTCGAGGACTTGATACATTTTTCTTCAATCTTGAAGTTTTCATATCTTATGAGTGACTTGAATCAGTCTTTTGTGGGTCCTTATCATCTTATAGATCTCAAACCTTATGGTTACATCCAATGCCTATCTTTATTAGAGGAGGGTGTTGTTCATTAATAATATTCTCTAGTGTCATATGCCTTTACCCATTTATTTGTTTTCTCATAATCTTCATTTAGAGTCACAATTTTTTATTTTAAATTTTAATAATTCCTTTCCTTTTCTTGAAGTTGATTTGCTAAGAATTTGTTCTTTTATTGGCTACAACTAATTGAGACTTTAACAACTGCATTTCTTTAAAAATACTACTTTCTTTTGCTTCCAGTTCTTTGTTTACATCCCTAAGTCTATCAATTTATTTAAATGCTTTCATTAAATCATCTTCTTCAAAACTATATGATTCATTAGTTGATTGATCTTCAAGAACCATAAGTATTTTTTATCTAGTGTTAGAATCTGAATATGAATATTCATGATCTTTAGATGTGCTTTGACTATCTTCATTAGAATACAAAAATTTCTTGGTAGAAAACTTCCTTTTTCCCTTTTTCTTGTAAACATCCTTTTCCTTTTGTTTCTTGTTATAATTTTCTTTATATGGAAGTTTGGATGCATCATGACCTACTATTCCACAAGAAAACACTTAAAGGGAACTTTACCTTTGAATTTACTAGTTCCAACTTGCAACTTCTTCAAAAAGTTTTCTTCTTCGTCATTTGAAATTTAGCTTGTATCTTTAGGTTCTTCCTTGTCTTTTCCTTTGTATGTGGCTTTGAATGCAACTTCTCTAATCTCTAATGTTTTCCCTTTTTTCTTCATCTCATGAGTATTCAAGATCCCATGAAGTTTTTCTAGAGTAATAATTTTCAAACACTTATTGTCACCTTCATAACATTGAATAAGATTGTCCCATAATGCATTTGTGGTGTTCAACTGCATGAATTTCAGAAACTTAGATTCTGCTAATCCTCACAAGATAGTATTTACTACCGTTGCATGATTCCCATACTACTTCTTTCCTACATTGTTTGTGGGAATGGAGCTTGCTTATTGATATCCACCATCAACAGATCCCCATACATCAACTCCTAACCACTTCAAATACCCTCTCATTCTAACCTTCCAAAACATAAATTTAGTACCATTAAACAAAGGTGGCTTGGTAGAGAAAATTCCTTCTTGGATACTCATGTTGCTAGATCTCCCTTCAAGCAGTCAAGCTCCTTCTGAGGGACCTACTCTTATACCAATTGTTAGGAAAACTACTAAGAGGCGGACGTGAATCATTAATTTTAATTCACTTTAACTTTCAAGTTCAGATTTAGAATTTTGTAAGCTATTGTTACTCATACAACCTGTGTGTGTACACTACTTTAATTAATCAAATATATGTATATCCAAATTACCAATTTTTCATTATTTCTATTAGTTGTTTAAATTTAATCATTATAGTAGTATTGTCCATTAAATAAGTAGTAATCATGATTAATAATGTTGGGTGTGTGTTATATTATTTCCATGACTAGTCGCACGCGTGGGGGACACACAACGAAGGTGACACCCCACCTTTTTCATTGCGTCGGGCACAACAAGGGGGTCACGAGGGGGAATAGCCTCCCCATGTCAAGGGGTTTCACGGGGGTGGTAGCTCCCCTATACGAGATCCAGGGAAGTGGCTCGGGAAAAATTTTTTGGACCATATATTAGGTGGGTAGACCTACCTATGGTTTTGTGCATGAGTTTTACACATGGTTTTGGGCATGATGGTTTTCTTCCCATTGTATTTTGTAGATCTAGTCAAGGTAAATACAATTATCTTCTAATCTAGGGCTAATGGATTGGGGTTTATGAATGCTTCAGCATATATATATATGTATTGTAATATTGAAAAGAATATAATGAAAAAACAATCTGGCAGTGCCGATTTTGGGATCCAGGGGAAAATATTTGTGTATATATGTATTTGTTTTTTGTTTCTTACCATTATCTATTTTCAGTTTTTTAGAATTCATATGCTGGTAATTTTTGTATAGGGTTAAAACCGACATTTGGTATCAGAGTTGTTTTGGCTTCAAGGGGACGCCTTTTCTAGGTGGTGACTGACGCCTTTGCTAGGTGGTGAGCAATGGAAAGACAAAGATCGAGAAATTTAATGGTCAGAGTTTTGAGTTGTGGAAGCTCAAGATGGAGGATATTCTAGTGGGTAAATATCATTGGATCATAGTATATCTGGGTACTAAACCAATGACAATGTCAACAAAAGACTAGGTGAAGTTGGATCGAAAGGAAAAGAGCACAATACGGTTGTGTGTCTCAGATTCAATATTGTTGAATGTATTAGAGGAAGCTACGAAAAAGGATTTGCGGGTCAAGTTAGGGACTTTGTACCAATCTAAGTCTTTGGTGAACAAATTGTTCCTATGGGAAAAGTTGTATAACTTGAGGATGAAGGATGGAGACTCGATGACTGAGCATATAAATGCCTTTAATACTATGGTAAGTCAGTTGTTATCTATTGATATAAACATTTTTGATGAAGATAAGTGCATCAATTTGTTTTGTTTTCTACCATATTTGTGGGATGGTATGGTTGTTGTAATAGGTAGAAATACAACTACTTTGAAGTTTGATGAAATAGTCTCATCCTTGTTGTCAAAGGAGATGAGACGGAAAAATATGGAGAGCCAAAATGGACATGCCTTGTCTGTACAAGGATGGTCCCGAAATAGAAACAAAAATAAACTCTCAAGTGGGAGATATAAATCTCTAGGAAAACTTGTAAAGTTATGTTGGAAACGTGGAAAGGAAGGACACTACAAAAAGGATTGTATATATAAAGCTCTACAGAGGCAAAAGCCACCTTAGATGAATATGTAGATGTAGATAATGAGGCATAGTTGATTTAATTAGGTCCATCATTTCACTTCACTCCCCATAGGGAGTGGTTCTGCGAGTATCAGAAATATGATGGTGGTGATGTCTTCTTAGGGGATGACATGAAGGCTAGAATCATCAGATGTGGAAAAGTCAAGCTAAAGTTGCAAGGTGGAAGGATTAGATCACTCCTCAATGTTATGCATATTCTTTCATTGGTGAGAAATAAAATTTATGTAAGCAAGATGGATGATGCAAGTGTAAAAATAGTGTTTGCGAAAGATACCTACAAGATGGTTCAAGGAGCATTGGTATTGATGTGAGTAGTTCGGATTTGAACTCTGTAAAAGCTTCTAGGTAGCACTATAATTGATGGGTGAAACGGTTCTATGGTTGCTAAAAGTGGAGTAGAAAATCTAGTGAACTTTAGAAGAAAGACCATGGTATGGCATCGAAGGCTTGGACATATTGGAGAGAAGGGCATTTGAATAATTCATGGTAATGGTATGGTATATTGTATGTCTAATTTCTCTCTAGATTTTAGTTTCTATGAACATTATGTATATGGTGTTAGCACCTAAATCTGCCTTAAGCTGATGGAAGGAAAAATTCAGGGTAACCACAAACCACGCTCAGTCTGGTAGCTAACCCTACCAGAACAGGAGAGGGCTCTCTCCATGTCACGCTCAATGAATAAACAAAACGATATGGTCTGAGATGAATTACAGTGAATATTGATTTTAGGCTAGTAAATAAAGATGGATACAAGAGACAAATTTTTATGAATGACTGGGTTTATGGGATGTATGGGACCAACGAATAGCAATGAGCAGAGAATTTAACACAAAGGCACAGATTACTTCATGAGGCAAGATAGGCAGAAAATATAGCAATTAAATTTGAAGTAATGCAGAATGGACAGATTGTTTAGGAGGGTGAAAAGGGCATAAACACATGAATCCTTTTCAACAGAAGAATAACACATACGTGAAACTTTCCCACAGGCAGAGAAATAACTATGAATTCTACCTTATCTTAGAAAATTTCACTGGAAATGAAGATGCAATGAACTGTGAAACATAATGAAATACATATAAAACATAAAGAGACACATTTTCTACACTCACAACCACATGAATCTCATGAAACAGAGCCGCTTCCTTTCATTAGTCCTCTGTCAAAATATACAATGAAGAACTGAGTTCTCTCCCACAATCTCCTAGAAATTACAATCAACCCACCCTTTGCAAATGGTTTGCCTACAATAAATAGACTATGCCATGAGGAAATAGAAATACCAAGAGTTGGGGAGTTTTTGAATCATTACAAAATGGAGATGGAAAGCCAACCATTAGCTACAGGTGTAGCCTTACAAAAATGACAAATGGATTGGGTGACCGTTTGCCTTCCTTTTCTACTTGGATAGAAGTCAGACTCTTTAAATTTGCCTTATTTTCTGAAAAAAGTGAAGTGTAGATGAGCGGGCCCACTTGGGGAAAATCACGAATTGAAATGTCACGAACCGGAAGTGATTTGGCCTTTTTCTCTATATGCGTCGTGCCCAATTCTATATGCACTATGCCACTTTGGAGGCTGTTTTGGGGTACCGTTAGGAGTCCAAATTGTGCCCAAGTGTGCTTGTTGGAAAGCTTGGCCTATCTACTTTGCAACCCAAGTATAATTTCTAAATTTGGTGCTCATTTTCCCCTCCAAAACTTCATTCTCCCAAGACTGCTTCCTGTGTGTCAAAATAGGGGCAGAGAGGTCATTTTTTGAGTGTTTTTGACCTCCTGGAGACTCAAATCATGCCCAAATTTCTTGTACATGCACTAGTAGTTGTGATTTTGCATGCTGAATCCAAAAATGAAAACCATTTGCAATTTGGAGCTCCCAATCCTAAGCGATGCGCCAGTGGCACGTCGCACAGGGTGAAAAAACCTGTGTTGTGACCAAAAATTTGCCATGTGACCAAAATTGCCCCAAATTTCTTGAAATTTGGGTTGGAGGTTTTCTATGAGGTACTATGCTAGGCCACAGAGGCTTCAGCCAAGATTCAAAGCCGATATTTCTCTTTTTGCCTCTTTTTCCTCTTTGTCGCTCTGCTCAATTTTGCCTTCAAGCTCCTTACCTGAGCCCTTGAACTCATGTTCTGTGCCCTGTAATGATAAACCATCCACCTCAATATGTTTTGTCCCTGTCAGTCTTCTCCAGTAGTCTCTCAAGGTGGATGTTGATGCGCTCGAGCCAAGACTCATGGTCATTGTTAATCTCTTGCTCCAAGGAAGTGAGCTCGATCCTCCTATGCTGGGCAGCTTGGCGATTTTCACGGATGCTTTGTAGCTCCATGATCTCATGTTGGTCCTCAAGCTATTTGTTCCTCTACTCCAAATACCTGATAATCCATTTGTCCCTCTCCAAATTTAGTGACAAGTCTTGGATCTTCGTTTTCTGCTCCTGGATGGTCATCCTAAGTTTGGCACTCTCCACATTTGCATCATCATCCTGAATGAGGATGAAGTCAGCCTCCTGTTCACCTGATGGCCCCTCGTCATGCATGGGCCTCTTGCCCCTGTCCTGTACCTATGTTGTTGATGCTGGAAGAGAGGCCCCTTCCACCCCGGGTGGAGATAACACTCGCTTTGTTGCTACAAACAAGTGCCTACTGCCTCTCTGATATGTGATGAATACTGGCATAGTAGTGGTCGCGTGGCACTCATACTGATGAGAAGGACCACCTATCTCATTCTCTGCCTCTGATAATACCTGTGAAGTGCTAAAGAGGTCACGGGAGATGAAGTCCTCCCAAGCAATCCCCTGCAATCCCAACTGATGATCCACCAAAATCCGGATAAGAGCAAAGTGATAAACACTGTTAAGTTGCTGCTGAGGGGTCTTATGTTGCATGAATATGGTCATCCTCTCTATGTTCCTGCAAATGAAAAATTGGAGGTTCATCATCCGTACCCTGGTAAAGTGCATGAGCAACCTGATGTGGTAGGCATATAGATGAGAGAACCTCCCCTCACAGCTTAAGTACTTCATGATCAATTTCATGAGCGGAGCATATTCATCTTTCAAATATCTGAATGGAAAGACTCTTGTGAACTGCCTCAAGAAACTGGCCTTAATATAAGGCTCATAATGTTGCCTATCCACCTTCTTTTTCTTGTGCCACTGTTCTCCAACATTCAGTATGTCGGTTGCTAATGAGATAGTTTCGGGTGTCAATGCGAAGGCGACCCCGGCCAAGATAGAGTGACCTCCATGTAGTTGAAGCAAGAAAAGATGGGCCAACTCATGATGAACTCTAACATTAGCCACCCTTTGACAAAATTCAAAACATGATAGATGCTGGAAGCATGACATAGCAAGAGGGCAGGCCTGCAATTCAGTGAGGGTGGTTGGCTCATCCCTAAGATGTTTTCCACTCTTGTGATGTCTCATGGGAGCTTGTTCTTTCGAGGATGAATCACTTTGTGTCTCTACCTCATACTCTGATGAATGCTCAGATGCCATAGGGGTTATGGGGAGAAGTTTTGTTTAGGGATATGTAGGGGGGTTTGGGGATTTGATAAGGTAGGGTTTTGGGGTTTTAATAAGGTAGGGTTTTGGGGTTTTAATAAGGTAGGGTTTTAGGGTGTTATGTTGACAAATAAGAGGAGGGGATAGGGAATGGGGTTTGGTAATATTTTAGGGTAGGCGTAATAGGGAAAAATGAGATAGGGGGGAAGGGAAAAATGGAGAGTAGGGAAAAGATGAGAGGTGAAAGAGGAGCCTTGGCATCAACACCACAATTATGCAACCCTAGCAACAATGGCTTTGGTGTTTTCTAGTGGTTGGTTTTATGAATTTTAATTGCCACTATAACCAGCCATCAATATTTAGAGCCTACCTGTCGATTTGAGGGGTTTCAAAGGAAACTTGAGGAAATTTGGCACGATTTCGGGCCTTTGTGGGTGTGCGCCACGCAACAAACCCAGTGCGTCACGCTCTTTATATGCGTCGTGCCATTGTAAACTTTTCACTGTGGGGTGGCTCTGTGTGCGCCGCACTCTGTATGTGCACTGCGCTCCTGAAAATGACTCCAACTCCCTCCAAATGCGTGCTTTGCACTCTCAAACCCTTTGCTATGTTTCTCAATAACCTTGATTTGCACAATGATTTTGATTTTTGTGGAAACTTGTATATAAAGGCATTTGGAGTCATGGGTTTAATTTTTTCTTCTCCAATACCCACTTTGCTAATGTTTCATTTTGGCTCTTTTTACTGACTTAATGGAACATTGAATTTCACTTTTTCCTTTGAAATTTTAGCTAGAATGATGAAATTTTTGACACTTTTTGCAGGGGTTTCATGACAAGGAATTTGGTCACGGAAACCATGACTGCACCTGAAGAAATCAACTAGTGACTTTTTTTAAAATTTCATCATAAATGACACACTATTTGACTTTTCTTCAAAACAGAGTTTTGAAGAACAGTCGAAGTCTATCAACCTGATGATGAAACTCTTTGAATCATAACTTTGTAAGGGACTCCCTTTGGCCTGCATGGCTTTATTGGACATGGTTGAAGACCAAATTGATTAATCCCTAGACCTAATGACTGAAAATGACTCTAGTCCATTAAGGATCGAACATTGACTGTCATGGACTTTAGTGAACCTTGAAAAAAGACCCAAGCCAACAGGTGCCAGACATGAGGGGGACTGACTAACAAGACCTTTTCCATCAGATTATGGCATTCCCTTAGTGGAATGCAGCTGAATGAACGGAGCGAGACACCTAAAAATGAAATGCATAAAGAGTTTTGATCTTTGACAGAGGACTGACAAGACCGACTCTAACATATGGGAAGCATAATTGGGTGAGTTTCCTCTCTGGTGCTAAGAGGGTGAAAGGGATATTAGAGCTTGTACATAGTGATGTGTTTGGACCTGTGTTGGTTCCATCACTAGGTAATTTTGTGTACTATGTCTCATTTATAGATGACTTCTCAAGTAATACATGGATATATTTCCTTAGGAAGAAATCTGAATTATTTGATAGGTTTAAAGAATTTAAGGCTCTGGTGGAAAACCAGTTTGAGAAGAGGATAAAGGTGTTGAGGATAGATAATGGTGGAGAGTTCCGGAAGAAGGAATTTAAATATTTTTGTAAGAAGTGTCGTATAGCATGGAAAGATACTACTCCATACACACCTCAACAAAACTGATGGAAAAGGCAAGAAGCATGCTTAGTGGTGTTGGGTTAGGATAGGAATTCTGGGCAGAGGTGATGGAGACTACATGTTACCTGGTTAATAGATCACCTTTATCAGTGTTGGAGGATAAGTCTCCACATGACGTATGGATTGGTAAGAAACCCTCTCTTCCACATCTGATCGTATTTGGCTATGATGCATATGTACATGTTCCAAAGGAGAAAAGAACCATGTTTGACAGTAAATATGAAAGGTGCATCTTTATTGGGTAGAAGGATGGTATAAAAGGTTATAAGCTTTGGAACCCATAAACAAGGAAGGTTGTGTACAACTGAGATGTGGTGTTTAGAGAGGTGAAAGATGTTATGAAACATGAAGTCCTACCAAAAAAACATGAGAAGATAGCTTTTGAGATAAAGGAGGAATAACCAGACTCTACAACAAAACATGAATCAGAATATGAAGAGCCACAAAATCAAGCTGTGAGAAGATCAATTCAAGAAAGAAGGTAGGAAGAAAGGTATATTCCATATACTTTCTGTTCAACTTTTTCTTCATCTATTACTAATAATGATCCCAGAACTGTTAGGGAGGCAGTAGATTCATAGGATGGAAAACTCTGGAAAGAGGCTATGGTTGATGAAATGGAATCTTTCAAAAAAAATGAGGCTTGGGATCTGGTGGAGTTTTTGGCTGGAAGGAAACGCATTGGAAGAAAATGGGTGTTTAAGAAGAAAATGAATGAAGAAGGTAAGGTGGAGAAAAACACAGCTTGGTTATTAGCAAAAGGTTATTCCAAGTTGTTTGGAATTTATTTTGGTGATATTTTTTCTCCTATTGCTAAGGTATCTTCTATTAGATTACTTTTATCTGTTGCTACTGCTTTTGATTTTGAGGTAGAACAAATGGATGTGAAGACATCACTTCTTCACAGGGAACTGGAAGAAGATATCTACATGAACAAACCTAAAGGCTTTGTGGTGAAGGGAAAAAAAGAAATGGTATGAAGGTTTAAAAAGTCTCTATATGGGTTAAAATAGTTGCCTAGGATGTGGTATCAGAAATTTGATACATTTATATGGGGACTTGGCTTCACCAGAAGCAAAGTGGATCACTGTGTGTATTTTAAATTAATTGGTGACCATGTTATTTATCTGATCTTGCATGTGGATGATATGTTGTTGATTGAAAACAACAAAGAAATTATCCAGGATTTTAAGACGCAATTGTCCTCCAAATTCGACAAGAAGGATATTGGTGTTGCAAACTATCTTTTGGGCATGGAAATTAAATGATAACAGGTAAAGAGGAAGCTCTGGTTAAACCAGAGGATGTATGTCAAGACAATACTGCAGAGGTTTAATATGAAGGAGAGTAAACTGGTGATGGTTCCTATTCTTGCAGGTTTAAAGTTATCTATTCAACATTGTCCTAAGACACAAGAAGAGGAAGAGGACATGTCTCATGTCCCATACACAACTGAAGCCAATATCTTGATGTATCCAATGGTCTATATTAGAAAAAACATTACACATGTAGTGGGAGTATTGAGCGGGTTTATGTCCAAACTAGGGAAGGAGAATTGGGCGGCAGTGAAGCGAGTTTTTAGGTATTTGCGTGATATTAGTGATTGTGGTATGTACTAGCAAGGAAGACTACGATTGGATAGATTTTTGGACATCCATGGCTTTGTTGATGCAGCCTGGGCTAGATATTGAGATCAGACAAGACCTATAAGTGGGTATGTGTTTAACCTATTTGGAGGTGTAGTCAATTGGATGAGAAAGAGATTGTCTATATTGGCATTTTCAACTACAAAGGTAGAATACATGGTAGCCACTCATGTGAGGAAGGAAGCAGTTTGGTTACATATATTATGTTCAAGTATAGGGTTAGTACAACGAGCTATAAGGATAGACTATGACAACCAAAGTGCAATTTTCTTGGTAAAGAACCTTGCTTATCATTGAAAGAAAAAGCACATTGAAGTTTAGTATCACTTTTTGAGGGATATGGTTGAGGACAAAAAGGTGTTGTTGGTAAAGGTGGACATTCTAAAGTATGTTGTTGGTGCATTGACAAATTTTGTGAGCACTGACAATTTTTCTTGGTGTAGAGAAACAATGGGCTATGTTGGGTTGGACCAATGAATAAGCTCTCTTGTGACCCCCTGTGTGGAAAAGAAAACAATAAGTGGGAGAATATTGGGTGTGTGTTATATTCTTTCCATGACTAGTCGCACACATGGGCTTGGGGTGAGAGTTTCACCTGTTCGTTGCATCAAGAATAGAAGGGTGGTGACAGGGGGGAACAACCCCCCCTATCAGGGGATTTCAAGGGGGAAATAGCCCCCTTGTACAGGGTCCAAGGTAGCAACCTGAGAAATTTTTTTGGACCCTATATTAGGTGGGAAGACCTACCTATGGTTTTGTGCATGAGTTTCGCACATGGTTTTGGGCATGATGGTTTTATGACCATGGTATTTTGTATATCCAATCAAAGGAATTGCGATTATGTTCTAATCTGTGCCTAATGGATTGGGGTTTATGAATAATTTGGCATGCATATCTATATAATATTATATATATATACTATATATATATATATATATAATATAATATATATATATATATATATATATATTATATATAATATATATATATATATATATATATTATTGCAACCTTGAAAGGAAAATAATGAAAAATTAGTATGGTAGTCCCAGTTTTGGGATCCAAGGGGAAATCTTTGGGTATATTTGTATTTATTTGATGTTTCACACCATTTTATATTTTATGCTTGCCCCTTTGGTTAATTATAACCATAAATACGTTTTAAAAGGATTAACTAGTTAACAGCCTAATCCCCCCGCTGCATTAATTGGGATTAATCAACCCTCACGGTTAATTAAGAACCCTCCAAACCAATCATATCACTCCTGATACAATTAAATAATTCTTAATTGGGTTAGGCCCACCATTGTTAAACTCCATCATACCGCACCTCCTATCAACCATCTAATCGTGCTTCCATCATCTAACGGTCATTATCCATATTGCGCACCACTTGGTGACCATGCAATAGCATGAGATCACAAAGAGGTTCTCGCATAGGACTCCCGCCACGCATCAAAAAACCTGTGGAATCGCTGGCTTCCAACCAAATACCGCCCAACCCCAAAATCGGTGCGATACCATATCGCTTACTGCCCTCTGCATACAACAAAATGTCATTTCTCGTGCACGTCATCTGCCTGAATAACAAAAAACCCCCCACCAACTTTGACTTTGTTAATAAAACAAACAAAACATCATTTTCATTGCTCTGTACTACAAACCTGTGTTCCCATGCAAAAAATGTCGAGGTCAACTGTCCAAGATTTCCAACTACCACCTTGCTAAGAAACTTGTAGCCGACGTAGTCCGGAACCTGTTAGCCACCATCAACACCTATCATTGCACTGTTCATTCCCCAAATACAAGTATTTATCCAATTTCCACCAAAACCCTGCAAGTTTTGGTTTTACACTGTAAATTCCATAGAAAAAGGCCAAATTCATTACAAATTCAGTCTTTGTTTCACTATAAAAGTTCCCAGACCTGTTGTTTTGCCCATTTTTCACAGAAAACCCAAATTCCTTTTTGAATCCACAAGAACTAGAAATGGAAACCCCTGCGGCTTTGAATGTCACACCCATCAATGCTCCTCACAAAGATTTAGACTATCTACCTCTTATAGATAAAGACTTCTAGATAAAAGACTTATCCACTGATAAAAACCACCTTAATGTATTTTGTCAAGCCAGAGACAACTACCTAAATAGCTCTGATATCCTAGGACTATGGGAATCTAACCTTCCCATGTATTTTCTCCCCTCAGTCCATGTTTTCCCTAATATAATTCATCAATGCCAAGAAAACTGTGATCCCAACTGCAGAGCAGTTATGTTCCCAAGCTAAACAGTCCTCTTCCCCATAACTGCCCAATCCATCAATGAAATGTTGCAATTCCACTCCATTCAATATCTCACTCCCATTTCCATGGGGTATCTACTTCAGAAATCGACTCAGTTGTCCCAATCAAAACTGAATCGAATCTGTCAAACCTTCATGTTATAGAAACATCAGCCCAAGGGCCCACCTCCTTATTTACAAAGTTTCTTCACAAATATTGGAAGACTCATTGTTGATATGATATTTTTTATGGGATTTAACAATAGTGAGTTTGTTGATGAGGTAACCTTAGTGTTTTTGCCAATTTTTACTCTGGACAACCTCCTGCTGTTAAGTATGATTATGCATCCTATGTTGTTAACAAGATTCATGACGAGTGAAACTTGACACCAGAGGTAATCCAAGGTCTGTCATCTTTTGGAGTCCTATCTTCCATGATTCCATTGAGTTCATTGATCAATTTGTTCATCCAACAACCACCTTACTGATAGGGGTTTCCCCTCCCAGGATCAGTGGTGACATTAAGAGGGTCCTACAACTCTCCAAGCAGTATAGAATAGGTGATTGGTACCTATACAAGAATCATACAGAAATCAGGATCTATGGGTGTAAGCTCTGCCCTTTTAAGCTACCAAAGTATGTTCCAATGAGACTGTTTGCATTGAAATACTTCAGGAAAATAATAAATTCAGACCTGCTTCATTTTTATAATGCCAAGAAGAAAGCTCAAATTAGAATCAAGAATTAGTTAGGCCCTTTTGTCTGCAACACTAGGGAAGCATGGAGAGAAGCAGAAATTTTTTTAGAAGATCTTCTTAAGTTACAATAGAGTTTTGGCTGGATACCATATGACTCTAACAAATTTATATGCGATAGAAGAATGAAGAATAGATTGTCACCATACATTTACCATATGATTCCAAAGATTGAACAATTTGCAAATATGAATGAATGGAGGAAAGGGACCCTAGTAGAAAATGATAGTGAATAGGTCAATATAGAGAATGTTATGAGAGATCTTGAGAAAACACTTGACCTGGATTCTTTTGGGTAGGTACAAAAATCAGGAACTAGTGCATCCACTGCTGGAACCTCTCAGCAACCTTCACAGGAAACCAGCACACCAGCCACAAGGTCATCCAAAGGCAAAGAATTAGAAACCAACATTCAAGTCATAGAACAATCTACAATGTCAAAACAACCTGAAACTTCCAAGGAACATGCCCAAATGCACACTCCCCCCACTTAGGGCAATGTGGGAGAACCTCTAGTTTTGCAAACTCCTCTAAATGAGGAAAGAAACAAAAAGAGAGATAGGGAAACAACTACCCCTGGTAGTGGACCTTCAGGACAACCTTGAACAAAAAGGAAAAAACTAAATCCCCTTTCATAGGAATAATTTGCTGAAGAGACTATAGATAGTTAGAGGGAAGAAAGAGTAGATATCCAAAAAACTTTTCCAGTAGGAGGAACATCCACTAGCTCACAGAGATAGGAGCTAGAAAGAAAACAAAGTGCAGAGGTATCTGTTGGCATTATGGTTCTGGTATGATTTCAGATGTTGTACTTGATGGCAAACACCCATGGCATGGCTCTCATTTTGATGAAAATAAAGAAGTACGCAGGAGAACAGTTCAGAAGGTGCGTACCCGCAGGTATGCCGTGCAAGGACCGCGTCCAAATACGCGGGTAACCCATTTATGGGGTGCGTACCCCAGTGCACACATTCCAAGGCAGTTAAGCGCCCACCCGTGGGGTTTCTCAGTGGTATTTAGCCAACTGTATTGGGTTATCATGGTTTTGGCCCGCGGTATTGATTATTTTATTATTATTATTGAGCCCCATGATCCTTGATTTGAGGAAGAGCTAGCCTATATAAAGCAAAGGAGATCATTTGGCTTAAGCATCTTTTGTATCTTGAATATATTAAGATCTGATCTATTTGGTTCTCGGTTCTTAAAAGATCGATTTATAAAGGAGAAGGTAGAAGCGAATTGGCGAAGGGTGATCTCTTGAGCACAAGTTCAGATCTGAGCATCTGAGGTTATTTCAGCCCTAGTTCAAGGTACGCAGAGGCGCCGAAGGTTCAGTGCGTGGGTACGCAGAGGCGCCAAAGGCTCAGTGCGTGGGTACGCAGAGGTGCCGAAGGTTACCTGCGTGGGTACGCAGAAGTGGCAAAGGCCCAGTGCGTAGGTACGCAGGGCGACAGTCGTTCAGGTGCGTGCTTTCTGCAACAGCACGCGGCGCGATTATTCCTTTGGGTGCGTACTTTCTGGAAAGTACGCGGCGCGATAGTGTCATTGGGTGCGTACTGTACGCAGTGCAGTGAAAGGAGCAGTGCGTGTCCACGCAGTCCAGCAAGAAGGAGAACTGCGGGTATACGCAGAGAGGCAGAAGGTGAACTGCGTAGCAACGCAGGCCAGTAGAAGAAAAACCGCGTATCTGTGTTAAGATCTTCTGTTGATTGAATTTTTCTGTTGAAAAGGTGTTCTGGGTTCTGTTCTGTTATTGTTGATCTGGTTATTACAGTTGACTGTATAATTTACATGTACTTGATGATCATTTGATGTATATGGATCCAGTTTGAAAATTTATGAAAAGTGGTCCTTGAAAAGAAGTAGGGGGTTGTAGCTCCCTTTCAGGAGAGACTGAAAACGAGAGAGAGTTGAAGCTCTCAGCAGGTTGCAGCCTGCGTACTGGTAAAGGCTGCACCAGTACAAGACCATTGTAAATTTGAAGAAGATAGAGACATATTGCAGCAGGTGGTTTTCACCCACATTGGGTTTCCACCTTATATCTGGTGTTTTTTGATGTGACTGTCTGTTTTTCTTGTTCATGCTCATTGTTTATGGTATTGGTATGCAAAAATAATTCAAAGTATAAATAAGAAAGATTTGGTAAAAGAATTAGATAATACTGATTCACCCCCCCCTCTCAGTATTATTGTCAAACAAATTGGTATCAGGCAGTGTCCTTCAGAGAAGCTTGATCGGCTTGAAGTAGATCGTTCATCATGAGCAACTACGAGAGAGAAGCATCAATCAGGCCACCGGTCTTTGATGGGACAAACTTCAATTATTGGAAGGTAAGGGTTACTGCCTATCTTCAATCTCTTGGTACAGAAGTTTGAAACATTGTAGAGACAGGCTATGCTTTTCCTTCAACTACTCCTACAGATGCAGACGAGAAAAAGAAGTATGAAACAAATGCAAAAGCAGTCAGTACCCTATTAGGATGTATATCCCAATCGGAATTCATGAAAGTAATGCACTATAAATCCGCAAAAGAGATATGGGACAAAATTGTCACGAGCTATGAAGGAGATGAACAGGTAAAGCGTGCCAAACTTCAAACTCTCAGGATTCAGTATGAGACTCTCAAGATGTATAAGGATGAAAGTGTGGCTAACTATTTTCTTCGGGTAGATGAAGTTGTTAATTGTATGAAAAATTTGGGTGAAGAAATAAAAGAGGCTATTGTGGTTGAAAAGGTTCTAAGATCATTGTCCCCCAAGTTTGAATCTAACGTATCTGCAATAGAAGAAAAAGAAAAACTACGAATTCTTACTATGTCTCAGCTACATGGAATTCTAACTGCTTATGAAATGAGAAAGGGAGGTCCATCAGATAGAAGAGAAGCTGCTTTCAAGGCATCAGGAAAAGGAGATTATTATGAAGCAAGCCACGTCCCAGAAGAATAGGAAGAAGAATCAAACTTTGTCAGAAATCTTCAAAGG
>APFE031193140.1:0-34312 GCA_000404065.3 Pinus taeda | reverse complement strand
CTAAGGAACAAGTTGCTGATATTCTCACTAAACCATTGCCCAGGGAGGCCTTTGAATACCTCAGGCAAAAGCTGGGGGTTGTTGATGCATCATCTTGTTGACTATCTTTTGATGGTTACCTGCACCGGTTCAGGGGGAGCACATAATGCATTGTTGGCATTATGGAGGAGATCATGGATGCTGGTCTGAATGTTGCTGCAATATGGTTCTTCTTTGCAGATCTAGTTCAGGGGGAGCATGTTCTTAGGGGGAGCATAACCCTTTGCCCTTGATGTCAAAGGGGGAGAATGAAACTGAAGATTTTGAGGTTGCCATGAAGCTGAAGATTTTGAGGTTGCCATCAAGTCCAAAGGGGGAGATTGTTGGCATTATGTTTCTGGTATACTGGTATATGTTACAGATGTTGTACTTGATGGCAACACCCCTGGCATGGCTCTCTTTTTGATGCAAATAAAGAAGTACGCAGGAGAACAGTTCAGGAGATGCGTACCCGCAGGTACGCCGTGCAGGGACCGCGTCCAGTTACGTAGATTATCCATTCATGAAGTGCGTACCCCAGCGCACACATTCCAAGGCAGTAAAACGCCCACGGGTGGGGTTTCTCATGGTATTTAGCCGACGGTATTGTGTTATCATGGTTTTGGCCCGTGGTATTGTTTATTTTATTATTATTATTGAGCCCCATGATCCTTGATTTGAGGAAGAGCATGCTTATATAAAGCTAAGGAGATCATTTGGCTTGGGTATCTTTTGAGTAATTGAATATCTTAAGATCTGATTTATTGGGTTCTCGGTTTTTAAAAGGTTGATCTATAAGGAGAAGTTAGAAGCGAATCTGCGAAGGGTGATCTCTTGAACGCAAGTTCAGATCTGAGCATCTGACTTTATTTCAGCCCTAGACAGAGGTACGCAGAAGCAGTAAAGGCGAAGCGTGTGGGTACGCAGCAGAAGACAAAGGTTCAGTGCGTGGGTACGCAGAGGTGACAAAGGTTCAGTACGTGGGTACGCAGGGGAAACAAAGGTTCAGTGCGTGGGTACGCAGGGCGACAGTGTTTCAGGTGCGTGCCTTCTATAGCAGCATGCGGCGCGATTACTCTTTTGGGTGCGTACCTGCTGTGAAAGTACGCGGCACGATTATTATTTTGACTGCATATCTACTGGGCAGTACGCGGCGCGATAGTGCATTTGGGTGCGTACTGTGCGCAGATCAGTGAAAGGAGCATTGCGTGGCCACGCAGTACAGCAGAAGGAGCTCTGCGGGTGTACGCAGTGAGACAGAGGGTGAAGTGCGTAGCAACGCAGGCCAGTAAAAAGAAAACTGCGTATCTGTGTTAAGATCTTTTGTTGGTTGAAGTTTTCTGTTGATAAAATGCTCTGGGTTCTGTTCTGTTATTGTTGATCTGGTTACTGCAGATGATTGTATAAATTACATGTACTTGATGATCATTTGATGTATATGGATCCAGTTTGAAAATTTATGAAAAGTGGTCCTTGAAAAGAAGTAGGGGGTTGTAGCTCCCTTCCAGGAGAGACTGGAAAACGAGAGAGAGTTGTAGCTCTCTGCAGGTTGCAGCCTGCGTACTGGTAAAGGACTGCACCAGTACAAGACCATTGTAAAAGGAGTTTCTAATTTGAAAGAAGATAGAGACATATTGCAGCAGGTGGTTTTCACCCACATTGGGTTTCCACCTTATATCTGGTGTTCTTTGATGTGACTGTCTACTTTTCTTGTTCATGCTCATTATTTATGGTATTGGTATGCAAAAATAATTCAAAGTATAAATAAGAAAGATTTGGTAAAAGAATTTGATAATACTGATTCACCCCCCCTCTCAGTATTATTGTCAACAGTATCATCTTTCAAGCCACCAGGAAAAGATGCCTCAGATATCAAGAAAACATTTATAGAAATAAAGGCCAGGAATGATCCATTGAGGCTTCAAGGTTATAATCAATATTTGAAAATGGTCTTCACAAATCAATAGAGATTGATGTAAGCCTATGACATCAAAGAAGGTGAAATGATAATGAGCTATTTCAAACCAAAGGTGCAACAAACTAAATCAGCAACAGATTATCTCAGAACAAATTTTGATGTCATGGCAAAGGATATTCATCCTTTGGATCAGATTGAATTGCATAAACAAACTGGAGAAATGATTTACTCAACCTTGACTGGTAAGGCTATGATGGCCCAAAGGTTGAAAAATTCTTTGGATAACACAACTACCCAATTACACTTAGAGAAAGCCTCTTCCCAGGCTAAAGATAACATAATAAAGTATTTAGAAGAAATAATTATTGGATTGGGACATGATTCCAAATATGTGAAGGCTATAGAAGCCTTAATAAAAAAGAAAGATGAAGATATTGCTGCCTTGACGAAGCAGGGAAAGCTGCCTCCTTCAAGGCATCCACAGACTGCTGAGATCATTAAGCAAAAATCTGAAGAAAAGCTGATGGATTTACTCTTAAAACTTAATGAACCACTAAATGAGACTGAGCAAGGACTAGAAAAAACATTGAAGGACAAGCAGGGAGATTCGACCTCTTAGCCTCCCGATGTGATACCAGTAGTCTCAATAATAGTCCCTTCTACACTTGGGAAAACACTGGCACCAAACATTCCAACAGCCACAACAGAGGTGGTCACAGGTACAGCAACAGCAGGAATAGTAGGACTAGAATAGGGTAGCATTGCCAATTTGAGCATAGAGGAACTAATAATGTCAATGGAGGACATGAAACTACAAGCTTCAGAGCTAAATAAGGTGAAAGAGTAGTATGCCAATTTAGAGAAAAGGTATGATCTCTCAAAAATAACTGTTGCAGAAAAGACAAGGGAGATAAAAGGATTAGAAAACAAAGTGAAATCATTAGAAAAAGGTCTTACTTTTCCCAAGCCATCGTAGTGGTTATTAAAATGAGCTTCATGTGAAAGGTTTGTCTGATGTCCAGGAGAGCAGTCTACACAGGCGAGACATAATTAACAACATATACAACACATTTCCATTAATAGATTATGCATTACATAAATGAAGTAGTTCAGATGTAGAACACAGGTTAAAGAAACATGCATTACAAGTGTTAAATATCAGTCTTACAACATATACAATACATGTTTGAAAACGTGTTGGCCTGTTAGCAGGCTTCTGAATTAAACAAAAGTTCCAAGACACATTTTTACACCATACATCACTAACCTCGAGTGAGGGGTGTTTGAGCCACTAATTACTCCTCAAAGAAAATATTACAAACTCTCTTGGCTATGTGGGAGGAGTTGAGGTTAAAATGCCTTTACATGTACAAATGAGGTGGTATTTATAGCCAAGGGTGAAACTAACCCTTGTGGCTGTTCAACTACCCTCATGATCATTTGAATTCCATGACTTTTCGACTTACATAAATCTTTGTTCAACAAGTGGGTCTATTGGACTTCCACGTTACATCATATTGATTGACAACAAGCCCATAGTAGAGATGTGGGTGACATGACTCATGACGTGACTCGACATGACTTGACATGACAATGCCGGTACATTTGTACTGTTGTTGGAGTGCATGTCAAGCTACAGTGATGCTAGGTGATGGATGTCTTCATGGTGTATCATAGCTTCACCTCTGCATGGTGAAGTACATGGAGTCTTCGATGGTCCTTGGTTTACTTGATGAAGCTTTAACATGTTGTTCCTTACTTGCATGTTGGAAGGCTTGAAAAGCTCATTTATCCATGAAGGTGCATGTGTTTGTCGCATTCGTCCGTTTCACATGCATCATTCATTCGTCCATTGGTGAACTTGTCCTTTTGCATGTGCTCCCTTCATCCATCTCATTCGTCATCTTGCCATGTTTGTTAGCGTACATGTACCTGCAATCACTCATGATGAGACGACATCAAATCCAAAAACTCCTAGTCTACCATGACGCATGATCATTTCAGATGCAAGTGACTAGGAGAGGCAGCAAGGTTGCGAAGTGGGATGATGGCTGTAGGCACTGTCGATGAAAACTACACAAAAGTCACTGAGTGATGAAGATGGGAAATCTGAGTCGACAGTGACTGCCTGTGAGGTCTAGCTCGGTTGGCAGGCAAAATTGCGCAAATTTTGGGAGGGACAGTCTAGGCTACTGGAAGGCAAGGGAAGCATGCTCTGTACATTTTTCAAAATGAATAGGTAGCAGGGGCTGGACAGCTAGATTTGCGTATTTTTCCAAAGGAACGGGTCGAGCTGCATGAAGGGTCAGCAGGCAAGGATTGCGTAATTTTTTGGGGGAACTGCCTAGGAGACTGGTAGCAAAAACTGTGCAATTCCCAGAGGGAATTGCTAGTTGGCTTCTCTAGTCACTAGCAACCAAAACTGTGCAATTCCTAGAGGGAACTCCCAATTGGCTGCTAGAGTCACTGGAAGAAGAAACTGCACAATTCCTGGAGGGAATTGACAGTCTTCTACTAGGGGTTCCTAGCAAGGAAAACTTTAGTGAGGCTAGGAGGATGTCTTGCTGATCATCTTTGCGCAATTTTTGAGTGGAGCTGAATGATGGGTTGTGGAAGGCCTGCTCATGAATAGTTGGTCTACTGTCGGGATGATTAACTAGGAAAACTGCACAATTTTCTGAAGGAGATAGGGACGGGCACTTGGTGTTTGTCCGGCCTGTCTGTTTGAGCAAGTGAAGCTAGTGGCCTCTACGCAATTTTGGAAGGGAGTCAGTACCGGGGTGATTGTCAGGTCTGACTGTCTGGGTGGTTAGCGTGGAAGTTGATTTGAAATTCTTGCGGGCAGCACAGCTTGAAAAGACTAGCTTGGTGCTTTTGCACTATTTTGGTTGACAGTCGATTGAGCCAAAAGCGGGGTGAAGGTTTGACTGTCAGAGGGGATTCTAGTCATCAGACCTTTAGCAAAAATGACTAAGTGTGTGAACGATCGAAAGATCAATAGGTGATCATACGAACACAAACTCACATGACTCGATGACGAAACAACCCAAACCATCCACACACACATGTTCAACATGACTGACTGATGGTGCAAGTGACAAACCCGACACTCATGATTGACTATTCATTGATTGAGATGATGCTTGTACAAAAGTGAATGTGTCTCTGTGTGTGAGTGTGATAGATGCTTTCATAGCAAACATAACAAGAACATATGAAGCAAAGACTCAGAACATGGTCGCAAGCATGACTTAAACACCAGCATGCAGAAACTTGAATGAAAAGAGAAAGCAAGTTGGATGCAAAGACTCACACGAACTCACGGAGTGAACCCAAGTATGTGCAATCATCAAGTGAAACTCTCAAGGGAGGCTCCGAAATTAGTGCAGACCAAAATTTTGGAGGGTGGTTGTAGCCGCTACAATAAGCTCTCATTATTTTTTGATTAGTAGATGAAATTTTGATGAATGCATGACCTAATAAATGGTATTTCAATTATTATGAGGAAGAATCATTCCCTCTTGATGATTCTCAGATAAGTGTGAGGTCCCTATGTTCATATATGTTGTTATGACCTGTAGATTACATGTTCATGATATGTTTGATGGAATTCTTGTCATGGTTGGTAGGGGTCAAGTCAAGTTCTTGTTCACTTTTTTGTGTTAGTAGACGTGTGTCAATGTTATTTATCATTTCTGGAAGTTTCATGAAGTTAGAGGCTTGAGCCCTAGGTATGAAAAAGTGGCTCGAAATTCAAGGTCATTGGCACACAAATTCCTGAAAAATTCTTCCTTGTTGTGGGAGTGACTGGAGGGTCTCAGTCACATGGAAGACTTGTCATGGGAGAAACTGGGTGTCTAGTTAAGCAAAACATCAATTTGTCTCAGGGGTTGGGCACCTGGAAGGGTTTCTTGTATCCTAAAGTTTCTATAGCTCCTAAGGAAGGTCAAATTTTTCTTGTCTTCTCGGTTCCACTTCCTTGGACCTTAGTTGTACATGGGGAGTTCAATCATATCATAGTGAATCTTTGTCACATGTTTACTCTAGTGGACCGATTAACTTGGGTAAATGTGGGAGGAGGGTGTTAGAACTAATATTCAAGTTCTCTATCAAGTTTAATATTTTTTTTATATAATAATATGTTTTACATTAATATCATAGAAAGAAGCATATGATAGTAGCATGTCTATAACTTACACGATTATGTTTCTTTGTAAAGATCATCTAGATATGTGGATATATAGACCATTTTTCATATTGATCATCCAAATATTGTCTAACATTATGTTAGAAATTGTCATCCTGCTTAATTGAATCATCATGATTCAGGAAAGATCATAAATTTGGAAGGTATTTGGGAAAAGCATCATGACAAGGTTAGTAGACATTCCATGTATTGTGGAATCAATATTGGTAAAGGGATGAAATAATGCAATGGTTCAATATGCAAGATCTTTGTGAGATACATGGATAGCTATATGATCAAATGAAAGCATAATAATGCATGTTGGATATAAATACTTTAGATAAGATTCATAGAATCTTGTGGAAAAATGGTTGGTCATAAAATATGCTTAGAAATATGATGGTTGAAAAGAATAATATTTGACTTAGTTAAGGATGTATAAACTATTTAAGACTTTCTCTAGAATATGTAAAATAATGATTAACATCCTGTATAATCTCTGGAAGAAAAATTGTAACTTGGTAATCAAGTTTAATCCTTGGTCACTTTGATGCGTGAAGGAAGTTTCAAGTGGAGATGGTCGATGAGGATGTTGGTGAGAACGTCATCATGATGAGGTAAGTTTGATTTTCATTATTGTTGGTTATTTGGTTAACATATTATTACTACTTAGAAGAATGTTGCAAGAATATATGATGGAAGTTAAGGCCAGTTTGATTGTATGGATGAAAGATATTGAGGGAAGCTTGATATATGGTATGAGGCAACTATGAAGTCAAGATATGGACATCTTGAAATTGAAACGTAGTAGTGTGAGAAGATAACCTGGAGGTCAAAGGAAGATCAATTTCAATAAAAAGATATGATCAACTTAAATTTTGAGAAGGCTTAATGTAATGACTTCATATCAAAGAAGAAAGTGATGAGCAAGAAGATCAGCCTCAAACCTATCCCAAAATTGAAGAGAGAAGATTGCTCCATGATACCTTGAAAGAAAGAAAGCTAAATGATGCAAAGGAAAGAGTGAGTCAAACAACTATGAACAACTAGTAGTTGATACTCTTGAGAAAACAAGTTGTAAGGCTTGTGAGGATGACTCCCAAGTAGAAAAGAAGTCTAGATCTCCTCTGATTTTGAAAGGGAGTAAAGGAGTATCCTTGTATAGGAGCAAGGGTCTATTCTTAAGATTAAGGGAGAATATGGATGTCATCTTTGGTTGAGAGGGATTGATGTTGGATATCACATGTGCCTTCTCCTCTTCAAATGATGAAGGGAGAAGGGTGGAGGATTGGATAAGTATATGTGCTTTCCTTAAGGGTATAACATACAAGAAAGGAAAGGGACCGACAATATTTGAGGATGTGATAGGTATACAAGAGAAGAGTGATCAAAGAGGACCAATATTCTTTGAGGACTCATGATTAAGATCCAAGATAATAATATTCCTAAAAGGACATACCTTGTAGACATCTGGCTGGGTTATGTACCTTGTAGAGGTAGTGTGGTATCACATGTAAATCCTTCCAACATGATTATCTTGATTAAAGTAGAGCTTGTCCAAGTAGGCCCCAGGGACAGTGCTTTTCATGATGAAAATTCCTACAGTATGGATTATAAATCTGAATCTTCTTGTGAGAACTTTTTAGTTTGAGATATGATATTGTACTGGTTATACAATTATGAATACCTCCCTAGTTAAGAGGGAGAGTTGAGAAGTGTAACTAGTTTTGGTCTTCATAATTGTTGTACTCATTTAAATATGCATCCTATGTAGTAAAAAAGAAAAGAAGAAAGTAATTTATTGTTAAGACATGTGTTTTATGCTCATTATTGATGGTATTCTAGGTAAAAGCATGTTCTTCACACTTCTAGGGTTTGTTAGGTCTTACGATCTTTTTTCATGAGCCAATAAGACCCTTTTGGGAAATTTGTAATTATAAAAAGAATTATTTTTTAGTTTAGAAAGTCTTGGAATCTCCAAAGTACAAGTCGGCCTTGGGATCATCAAGTCAGCCTAAAGGAGGGAATTTGAACCCTTGAGATAAGGGAGTAGCTTGAATTCATTTGGGATACGCTCACTCACAGGTTAGATCTACAAGAAAAATTCAATCTATAGCTAGGTAGCTACAAGAAGGAGAGTGAAGGCCAAGAAGGAAAAAGGACAAAATTTCTTGGTTTTTGGCTTCTATCTCTCTCACATGTGAAAACTTTTAAGTGTTTTGGGCTACAAAAAAGAGGTCAAAGTTGTAGGACCAAGTTGTAGTAGGAAAACGTGCAACATCTTGTAGCTCGGAGGAAGAAATTGTTTTCTAGACCTCGCTGACTATAATGTAAATGTAAGCACCAACTCCAATTAACATAAGCTTTTGTAGGCACTGACCTACATGAAGCACCAATTACCTCAAATTTGCAAGCACCAACCTGCATGAAGCACCAACTCCCATTGTTTACAATCACCAACCTGCATGAAGCACCAACTCCCATTGTTTACAAGCACCAACCTTCTAATATTTATTGGCATTAACATGAAGGAGACTCTAATCCCTAATCTGCAAGTACTTACTTGCTCTACCCATTAAATCCATTTTTCATACATTTTCAAACTCCTATCTATGGAAATTCATATAAAATTCACTAAGTCACCAATATTTAATTCTATATCTTCTCTCCATCTCTCTCTCTCTCTAATTGCATATTTTTCTTCCTTGTTCTCAATTTCGCTTCAATTTTTTTCATAGCTCCTTTAGATCTGAATTTCTCTCTCATGCAATAGCTTCATTTCTCTAGCAATATACACTTTCTCCTTCTGCACAACTCAACTCTTCCAACTTTATATCATTCTAACTCATCTTACCCTTAGTGTAATTGATATCCTCTAAACAACATTTATTGTGGTTGGAGGTTATTGATATCAAATTCATCTTATAGATTCATTTTTGATGTAAGGACATTATTTTCCTCCCTTGTTTATGCCTAAGGGCCTGAAACATATCCCTATTAGAAAAAAAAACTCTTGATCTTGCCCATATCCCACTTGTATTCCAAATATCCAATTTAATGGGTTTATGTTGTGGTTCAAGATCTTGATCATGGCCCATTAGCTTATAGATATTAGTTGAGGGCATAATTTCCTCAATTTATCCCCTCTCATGGTAAAAGGCCCATCCTTAATGCAACAAGTCATATATTGGCACCCATATCCTACTCTAAATACAATGATACCCTATGCAAGGCATGTTTTATATTTTTTACTATGTTGATGGTTGTTGATCCCTAGAAGCTTAATCTAGGGCCTAATATTCTTATTTTCCTACCATGCCTCGTTCAAATCTATCCCTACTATCCAAGGAATAATAGGAGCAACCATACTCCATTTCAAGGTTGGAATCCATTGAGATGGAATGTATGGTGATTTGAAGCTTAATTAATAGCCCATGAGCCCTATAAGCTTCATTTAGAGCTTAATGTTTATGTTTTCCTCCCCTTACAATGGTCAAATCCTTCAAATCCATCCCTCCTGTGAAAATTATCCTAAGACAGCCCCTCTTTCCATTGGTGGTCGAATATCCCTATTAGGAGGATTATGTGGTGGTTTGAGGTATCAATAATCACCTAGGTATTCATTTTCTATAATCTCAAAATTCAACATTTATCTATGCTAGACCCATTGATAAATTGGTATATCATTGCATTGTTATCTTTTCACATTGTTTATATAGGTGTGTAGGTGGAGGGTTGGTTGGTTCCTCCACCTAGTAGTTCTGGTGAAAATCCTCTAAATTTGTTTTCGGGAGGTTGTTTTTGGTCAATTTCTAGCCTTTTTTGTGTTTTCCAGCCAATGGATTTTCGACCCATCCTAATCGAATCTTGGTCAAAGGATTAGTGTAGTAATATAAATCAAGTGAACAAATTATATTTTTGGATGTTGTAGAAAACCTAAATACTGTATTATGTATAGTCATGCTAATATAATGAAGAGTATAGAAGCGTGGCTTTAAGTTTTTCTATTTATCTATGTTAAGGCTTTCCAAGGTAAATCTCTATGTATCTCATGTATTCTATTGTTGTTTTTCCTGTTTTGCTTGAGAATATGCTTTAAAGATTAAAAAACTATAAAAAAATAAATAAAAATGGCATGTGATTATTATAGATACCTTCAAGGCCTTTCCAACAAGCTAAATAACTCCAAAATTAGATGTTGGACTAAAAAGTTACAACATTATTAAAATAATTTTTATATTAAAAACAACATGTGCATTTTGGAATGTGCATGGACATTATTCACACACATGTGTTTTGGAATGCACACACATGAATTTGGAACCTGAATATTGTTTGAAATTTAGTTTTGCAGAGAGAGGTTACTACACACCCTTGTGTTTATTAACTTGGTTGCTTTAGATTTAACCTTAGGCATAAAAATAGTGGTGGTTCAAATTGAAAAAATAACAAAACCTCCCTTTCTGTGAACACCTCTCAATTTCTCTTTTTGTCGCATTGTTTTAAAGAAGACTACAAAAATCCATTATTAATAAAACTATACACAAATAAACTTTAAAAATTTCAAATATATGTTTTTTTTTTAAATAACATGTTTATCTAATTTATTTTTCTCTTTACATATATTAAATTTTAAAATATATACATTTTCATTTCTGTGGTAACTTTTACTACCTTATTTAAAAATAGTATTCCCTATCAAGTGTGTTAATTATTAAATAATGGAATTATTATATAATATATATATATTATATATATAATATATTATAATAATATATTGATATTATATGCACACAATTCTTAGTATCATTATTTAAATACATTTATAGAGTATACGTAATATATTTTACAATAAACATATCATGCTATAAAAATAATTGAATTTCAATATTTTATAAAAAAATTAATCAAATAAAATTATTTTTTAAAAAAAATATATGCTCTGAAATCATTTTGAATTCTTAAATTTCAAGTTCTTATCTCATATTCAAATTACTTGTAAAAGAACCTCAGATCATCTCTCCAAATTTTAATTTATTTTATTTTATTTTATTTGCGTTTCTAATAATATGTTAGAGAAAACCTTATTAACTTACATTCATCCAATTTTATATAAAATATATTTTCTCCCGATCAATTATAAAGACATATCTCACATTACTTAAATTTATCAAACTTATAAAGATATAGCTCACATTACTTCATTTTCGCTATTATTAGCTTAAACGTCTTTATTTGGGTTATCTTTTACGTGAAGGCATGGTCAATACTTCTATAAACACATTTAGAATGTATTAAATATAAGCCTGGAGGATGTTGGGTGGACAAAAAATATTAATTTGAAAAACAAGGCATTATCATAAAAATAATGTAAATTTTATTAATCTAATTGTTTGGTCAATTTAGTGTTGTCTAAATTGCTATTATAAATTGTCAATCCGGGGCTCGTAAGCTGATGAAGTGAAGTGTACAATATATACTTAAGCAGCCTTTCCTAGTTCTTTTTGTCGTTTTTAGTTTATGTCTGACTTATCTTCCTAATGTGATGTGATGAAGTTATAAACAAGTGAGTGAATGTGTGTGCATGTGGTGATTTCTAAAATGCTTCTTAGATTTAAAAGAGAAAACTTGAACAATAACTTGAAATGGAATTAAAGCTTTGAAATGAAAGTAAAGCATCAAACAAAAAGACCAATGGCACTAGTCCAATACCTTTACTGCTGATAAGAATGAGAATGACATCTATATTAACTAATCTGAAAGCAAGAACACTACTCTAACTTTTCTATTGAATCTAAAGCAGTGCAAAAATTAAGTGACAAATCACACTACTTAATTCTCTCTTACATTCTGCCTTTAGCTAGATTGATCATGTGAAAAGAGTTAGGAGTGAATTAGTAAGATGAGTCTAAAACTAAATAAACTAAGCTGCAATTAAATGATGTTTTGGTCCCATAAAAGTTAGTGAATTATGATAAATAGAACCATTAAGAGATTAGCAACTTGACAAGACTTGATAAAGTAAACTAAGTAAGGAACTAACTAAGCAAGGAAACTAATAAAAATCAGAGCGAAAGTCAGCAGTTTAGATAAGACAACTTCAGATGCCACTAGTGTTAAAAAGAAGAAAAAGCACATTGTCCCGGGCTCCTAATCAAAGCTGTAAAAACACACTGATCAGTCATGAAAAGTACAGAAACGTAAAGCAGCATAATTCAAAACTGTACATTAATATACATAATCAATTAAAGAAAAAGAAATGCATGAAAGTAAATTCAAAAGGCTACTGTACAATGGTTGTAGCAGACAGGGGCCCTCCATCCACTTCAACCAATTAAAAGATCAACTACGCAGATAGAAACATAACTGTCTTCTTGGAATTAAATCAACTCATGATAAAACACAGTGGAGAGCGTAAACACTTTATAAAAGAGTCTTTAAACAAAGTTTAGAGCAGCAAAAAATTAACTTCCAAAAGCTAACTAATCAGCGTGTAGAAACGATTTATTTATAGCAAGAACGTCAACTGTTCTGTGCGTAAACTAATCTAACTAACAACTAGGAAAAAGACACGTTCAGCAACACTGTGCACGGATCTAGGGAACGACCATCATGGTTTAATAAATCTGCTGTTGGATTCTTGTCCCCTGCAGTCTTCGTGGCTAAAGAAGAGGCCAGCTGTGACTTACGTGCTCCAACTGAACACGCAGAGCCGTGCCACCGTTTTCAACCTTGCCGTTTGACCAGAGCTACCTCCACATTGACCAGGGGTGTAGACGGCCAGTTTGGCTGAGCTGATAGCACACGCACCATGTACACAGTCATACAAACTTGCCCATGTGGTTCTTTTCTCTGGAGGACACCTAGATCATAGCAAACAAGAAAATGGCTGCGGAATCTGGGATCGGCTACGGAATCAGAGACCGGCTGCGGAAATCCTGTATTAGCTGCAGAATTGCAGCACTTGAAACAAAAATCTAAACCAACAGTCAATCATTAGCATAATTAGCAAATAATGTTAAAAAGTCCTATAATGCAATGAATTGAACAAGTTGATGAAGGAAATGATGACAAAAGAAGGAAATGAGTAGGAAAAGGCTGTTGGGAGGATGGGTAAATGAGTGCAGGTTTGAGGCTCAACAGGAGCAAGCACTTTACTTACTCGTACACATGTTCTTACCTTCCGTTTTTAATACCTAATTCTTTTCATAGCAAATAAACAGCAAATTTCTATTTCTACTTCCAATTCCTACCTAATTGTGCTGAAAAGCGGGCGAGGGAGCAAGCACTTTACTTACTCGTTTGCAAGTTCTTACCTTCCATTTTTAATACCCAATTCTTTCCCAGCAGCGACTATCAAACATACATCACTCTTCTGTGAAATGGCACACTCTCCCTGGCTTCGGCGCCAAAATGTTGGATGCTATAAGGTGTCTTTAAAAACTCCTAATTGCCTCACATTAGTCATCAACCTGGGTACGTCTTTCTGTTCCAAGAGTGTACACAATATGTGCAAATGCTATATCTATGGAGAGTAATGATTTGAGATAATTTATTAAATTCAATACAAGAGTAAAAGGATTAAATCAAGCTTGTAACTTCAGGGAAAATAATCTATCTAAGCATCAAAACTCAACCTGAATTAGAACTAAGACTCAATCTTAATCAAGAGATTCTAATTGCAATCACATCAACTAAGTGCATTGTAACAATAACAGAGCTCTTCCAGCTGATTCTAAACTACTATGGAGGAATAAAGCATTCAATTCAATCAATAACACTTCTATCTTTTAATGAACCAGAAATAACTCTCTTCTAATGATTAATTCAATCCACAACATAAGTAAATGAAATCAATTGGCAGACTTAAGAAGCAATACATACATGAATTCCACACCAATGAAAGTAAATCGTTTGTAAAATTGTTAAGCAGAGTAATTAAAATTGCGGTAAAGGAAAAGTAAAAACACAGTGAACAGTAGTGGAATCCACCAGTGACCGGGCCCAAGCCACTAGCGAATACTGCTTAACTACTTAAGAATATCACGAGGGAACAACAACTCAATTCATGTATTAATCATCGAATTCAAATGTCATTACAACGCATTATCTTCTTCAAGATTACACTTCGTATATATGAAATTACCCCCTCTCAAAAAGGCGAGAAGTTCCCTTTTATAATCAAGAAGTAAAAGAGATAAATGTGATCCCTCAGGATTCACAACTAAATTCTATTATCAGACAACATTTCAACTTGCGTTGATCCTCTTGATCTATTCCTTGATTCGTCTGCATAAGACACGCTCCTTTTCCTCTGTTTAGCATTTGTTGTTCAATCTTTTGAACAACAGTTGTTCCCTCTGCCAATTTCTGCATAAAAACAATGAAAGTTAGCTTTGCTTACTCGAACCGTATTAAAAGCAATTTTATTCATTTCTCATCGAAGTTTTATCAACATCTTACTATAGCAGGGCACAAATGCATAAAAAGAAGGACAAAGATAGTGTAATCAAGATTAAACATATACCCATTGTACGGCCCAACAGCTGGTAGCATTGGAATTTTGTTGGTTTTCATGGTTGATAGGGTTCACACTTGATCCCTTGGTTGCCATTTTAATTTTCCCTTTAAATTTGGCATTACCCTTGAATTTCCCATATGTTTTGTATTCAGGCTTGCATCTAAATTGTTCATAACAATGCTTCAGTTTTTGAATTGTGCCCTCTAATGTCTTGGGCTCATAAAACTCAATTTTATCCTTTAAAGATTGTGGCAGTCGATTAACATACCTTTGAATATTTTCTTTCTCTTCCTTAAGGTAGGGTACATGCCTTCGCAGCTCTAAGAATTTGGTGGTGTACTCATCGTCTATCATTTGTCGCAATCTGAGCTCATAAAACTCCTTCACCTTGCTATTGAAGTATCTCTCAGATAGATATTTTCTCCTGAAATGCTCCTCAAACTCCCTCCAGGACAATTCTTCCTCCCTTATTCGCTTTACATGTTTAAGATATTCCCACCATATATCAGCCTTGCCTCTTAGGCTGAAAGTAGCTACCTTTTCCTTCATGTTTCTTGAATAATCATGGAATCAGAAGAACTTCTTTATTCCTAACAACCAGGCTTCGACATCCTCTGTTTTCCTCATTTCACCATCAAAATTGGGAGGCTTAGCCTTTTTAAAATCTTGTGGTATGTACTCTCTTCCTCTTATTTTCCCATGATGATGATGATAGTGATGATGATGTGGCCTTCTATGAGTGTCATTATATTGTTTCCCATGGTTGCTTGAGTTCGCTTTTGGGGTACTTAACATACTACCTCCTTTCATGGTGTCTTCACTAGACACTGATGTCTTTTTCTAGATCTACTCCTATTCGCCTCATTGGCTCTTTCTTCTTGCCCCAATGTGATTTGCATGTCTCTATGGTTGATCCTTAGATATTGTTGCCTCTTCCTTTGCAGGTGTGATAAGCTTTGCAGTATGACTGCATTGGCTTCAGCTTCATTTTCTTACACTCTGACAAGCCTCTCATTATCAGTTGTACAACTTCTTATCTCTGCTCTCAGTATTCTCAACATGTCCATCCAATCAGGAGAGTTTTCCCCTCCTCATTTTTCAACTGATCTTTCCTCTTCATGTCCATGTTGTGATTAGTCAGAGCTATACTAAGTCATTTTACTATTCTTTCCTTTGTTTTGTTGTTTTTAGGTTGTACCACCCTTTGTTGTTCATGTGTTCCTTAAACTTCATCTCTTTAAGCCTTAGTGTTTTTTATCTGTTGTCACACACACATTGTTAGATTTTAACAAAATTTAGTTGCATAATAAACACTGTCACCTTGGCTTGTTGATGGAAATATGCTAGTGCATAGCTATCTGCAACACTACACCTTGATTAGCACAATAGTATCAATAAAATCGAATACATTATTAGTGCCATGTCACAAGCATGCAAAGACGCACAAAACCACACATAATTTATTCACAACAATAGTAAGGTTTCTAATGTCTATCACAAAGGTTTAAGACCTCACTTGATCTTCAAGGTCTAGTGTAGAACCCTCGCTTATTAGTCCTACAATGATGCCCTTCTAGTCCAAGTGTTGAAACTGGGAGTTCTGATACCACTCTATAACATACCCGTTACTAAACTCAGCCCTAGTAAGGTTAATAGGAGGTGGTTACTATGCTGCCTTGACTCCCATAGTCATGTCATGAAAATTGGGTCTAAATTTTTCTACCACTTGCAACTTCTTCAAAAATGGGAAATAACTAACATCGTTGTGTTCATCTCATCGAGACCATTCCAACAATCTAAAATTTTCCTCAATCCGACTCCTAAATTGAAAAATATGGCCATCCAAAGATTAGACATTTAATTAGTGCAAACTCATTGACCTGCCACATGGCGCTCACATAGTCCCTACGTGCTGCCCACATGGAAATCCTAGTCAACCCCTCTCTCTACCACATGGCAGTAGTTGTTGACCCACTCAAACACGTCAAACTCCTTATGAAGCCAACACACAATGCATATATATATATATATATATATGGGCGAGGGCACTAGCTGTGGCCATGTCATCCTAGGAGTTAGATCCCAATCAGTCTTGACACCGCTCCCTACTAAAAATCTTTGGTGACAGTCTTCCAAGCTCATGTGTCATTATAGTTCCGCCTCACAGTGCAACTCCCTTTTGACTAATAAGGAACCACATTCGCGCCACATAATTCTTACTCCCACCAAAAAAGCCCCCACATGCCAAGTTACCTCGGGACTTATATCCTGGGCATCCTACTATTTTCTCTAGCCAAAAGTTTCAGGGTCTGTGGATTTGGGGTGATGTCATCCAACATTACACCCTCCACTTGGATGGGATCCAAATTAAAGTTCGACTCCTACATATCACGGTTTTCCCATTATAATCGTTTTGAGGTTTTTCTCCTCGTCAAAGTGTACATGACACTCTCAGGTTTCAGCCTCACTTCCACATAATCTCAGGGATACTACCCCGACAATTTACTTTGATGATTTCCTTGAGACATTCAATGTACCAAGCTTTCGAGGTCATCCAACGACTGTGGGTACTTCCCCATCAACGACCCAGATTTCTCTTACTGCAAGAATTTGGTCGCATCGCTTGGTCACATGGTTGAAGAGGGTTAAACCAATTCCTTTTACCGCCCTGTGCTTTGGGCTTAAAAGAGTTATATCCCTATGCTTAGCAACCACTTAATAAGTGTATAAGGCCTTTGCTCAAGCCCCCTATACATAGTCAATGACATACATGGCATACATGGGCTCTTCCGGCTTATTCTTCTTGAGATTAAGCAAAACACATACACACACACACACACTACACTATCTCTTATGAGCTTAAACGAGCAAATGCAAACCATTACATGTAGTCACATATTTATCCATATTGAAAGGTTGCATATACACCACTAGATTAATTTTCCAATCTTAGGATAAACACATAGATCATTTAAATAATAGATTTCACCCATACATTTAACCAATTATTAAGGTTATAACATAATCCATAAATAACCATAGAAAAACAATTCTTTCCTTGAAAATCATTACACAAAGTATTGGCATTCCTCATTTATGAATAGAGTCCCAATTTCATATCATGAATGCAACATTTAACCAATGCTAAACACACACACTGAACATTTAAACAAAGGAGCACAAATAAACGCTTATTTTATGTAGCACAATGGTTTGTCGATTGAGAGTGGGACGCTATCTCTCCAGCCAACCATGGACAAGCTACAACCACTTGTAGTCATCACCCACTGCATGAGGTGTAGTGCTTCTTAAGAGAAATTTCAACCAACATAACAACTAAACAGTATTCCACAAGGCCTCATTGCCCTCATCCACCATCTACACAAGTTTTCACTCTATCCTTTCAAACATAATTAACTTCCATGCTAGGATACCACGATGCAAAGAATCTCAGCTCACTTTCTGGAGATGAGAGTCTACATTGAGGAAGGTTCATCAATGGATAAGCTATTGAAGGGTAAGAGGAGACCTCTCTAGGTGGTTCATCTCAAGCACTAGAGCTTCAGCCCCAAGGCAACTCCTTGTAGTTCAACGACCCTCACAAGCACCTAAGTGACTCTTTCCAAACTAGTAGGTTCACAATCCACAAGTTTCCAGTGGGTTCTTCAGCCTTATAGGCAAGCCACTCCTCTCTATAATGATTTTTATCCACCAAGCCTTTGTGAGGATTCTTTAGTTGGTTTCTATCTCGCCATAACTTGTTTTCTACCCAATCTGATCATTTCTCTCTGAATGTTTTCTCCCCTCCACCCTTGGAGGAAAATTTCCTACAGTGTTCTCACTGTGTCTTCTTTATTGCTGCCTGAGCATATGCATGAGAGAGTAAAGAGAATGTGTTCCCATTCTTCATTGTCTTTGCGTTTGAGAGACAATTCGAGAGAGCTTGTTCTCCCATGCCTATGCATATGCATGAGAGTGTCTACCCCTCTCTTCCATAATGCGCGTGCCTTTTTCCAACCGACCCCTCGTCTATTGTTTTTTACGGTTGCATATAGTCAATTTCCTGAACAACACAACCCATGTTGCCCTTAGTATTTTTTGTCCTCTTCTTGCTTGTTGTTGGCATTGAAGGACACCTGGGCCTGTCCTTGTCTCTTCGGTTAAATATAATGCACAACCAACTCATTTAATTTTCTTAGCTAACCCATGGCTGACATATTTAATTTTTCCAATTCCTCAAGCAATCTCCCTGCCCAAGCAACAGGAATATGTCTCCCTTCTCTCAAACTTTTGTTAATTACAATTTATTTACAATGGAGAAATATGAACCTGGGGTTGTCACGGTGGGCCTGTGGTTGATAAATATTATAACTACTAGATGATTGATATTATATGTTTTAATACATGTTTTTATGCATTTTATAACTAATTCATCATTTTACATGCTTTTGTTGACATATATGCATCAAAATATATACTAATATATATTATATAAAATTCGCTCCCGACCTGAAAGCTTATGAAACTTGTTTCTCGTTGCTCCCACTTTTGCTTCTGCTCCCCACTTCCACTCCTGCTTCCAAGTAGCCTTGGGAAAGAGCATGTGATGGCTCAAGTTGTGGAATGAACCACTTGGATAGATACGAGGGTGGTAGGTGTCCTTGTACACCAATTTGAGGTCGATTATTGTAAGACCTTAAGACTTTGATCAAACATGTATGTAGTGCAATGGCACATGGAGTTATCAAGTTGTGCCATGGACAAGTTCAATATGTATCAAGGTGGCAAGTGTACTGGTATTCTAGTGAGAATGTGAGATGGGTGATGAACCATGTAAATGAAAATGTGTGTTAGATAACTTATGGATACAATGATGAGTCGCCCTTGTACTCTAGTAGATTGTAACCTTTTTATATGGACTTCGACAAAGTGATTGAGACTAGGTTAATCTCCTAAGTCAAGTTTAAGGGACATTGTTAGGGTATTTTAGGGAAACTTGACTCGGTCAAGTTACTGATGGTTTTTGGAGCTCCAACTTTATGAGAACCCATGGTATTGACCCGTATTCATGTGGAATATAACCTATTTAAAAGTTGAAATGCTCCAATCAAATTTGTCTTTGTTGTCGTTGAGACATAAACAACTGTATCTTTAGACAGCATTTCTCGTGACACATTACTCAACATATCAACACAAATGTAGAGATAGATTCACAATCCAAAAATCCATTACTACATCTAGATTATGTATTTTGAAGAACTGACATACAATTTCAAAAATATTTATAAGCTCTAAACTACACTCGAAAGAATATCACAAATTTTCATAAAAATCTACTCACATGTCAAGTAAGTATAAGTCAATGTAGTGGGGATAATAGATACAAATCTCATAGTATGAGATATTTGACTATATTACATATCTTTCTAGAAAGAGCAGATAAATGTTCTCGAACTTAGCTAATACCAATTGGTACAATGAACCACATTGGTAAAAAGAAAAGAAAAATATACTCAGGGTTAGGTGTTATCGCTCAGTGTCCACCCCATTCCGTGTTAACCATGTGGGCTTCAGATCAACACGCGACAAACTGCATACCGTTGACTGGCAAATGCATGTTAATTTTTGTGGTCGCTTGATAACTTTGATATCTATGCACGATACACGAATTTTTTGAAAAGTTTTGCTATTGTATTAAACAATTCCTTGCCTCATTTGGAGTTTGACTAAAAATCCAGCTGGATTTTCGTTGAATAAGTAAACGATTGAATACTAGTTATCAGAAATTTCGAAAAACTTTCATAACATTTTAGACCTCACTCTCTTGGAATTATGTGACATTTATATAACCGTTGACATTTAGGACATTTATTACGATAAAACCCATGAATAGGGCAAAACTGGAGTACCTTATCAACACTGTGACATGACATGGCTGTCGGATACTTAATATTCAAGTGCATTTAATGCGATTCAGACAATCGGAGTTGGCCACGTCACAAGTTTGAAAAATTATGTTCCTCCATCTGAAGGCCTATAAATGTAGGTGGGCAATGAGAGCTCTCACGCATCTGAGAGGCCAATCGATTTCCTTCATTTGATCGAGTAAGCCTGCAAATCTGCTTTTATGTAGGATTCTTAGTATAATATTGGAGAATTTTGTGTCTGCTATTTGATGTTTCTCTTACCAAGTTTAGTGCCAATAATTTGCAAAACATTTGAGGAGTCAGATTGTTTTATTATCGCAGATGTACTGGTTTTTACTTGGATTTGGATATTTTTGCATTTGATAACTCGCAATGTTCATATAACGCAGCAGGATCGAAGAATCTATTCCACATCAAAGCAAAGCCAAATCTGTGGCCGACATGGCCAAGTTTATCACGGCTCTCGCTTCTGTTGTTCTCTGCGTGTTTATGATCTATGGTGGCGCTGTGAACGCTCAGCCAAGTCCCGTGGCGGGTCTTTCTTGGACGTTCTACAGCTCGAGTTGCCCGTCCTTGGAGTCGATAGTGTGGCAGCGCATGGGAGCCTATTTGAGTGCAGACATCACACAGGCTGCAGGATTGTTAAGGCTTCACTTCCACGACTGCTTTGTCCAGGTATAACTATCCTATACATTACCTGTGCCAATGTCAAATTTATTGGCAATTACCTGTGCCAATGTCATATTTATTATCAGTTACCTGTGCTTGTTTCTCGTATATTGATTTTCAACCAGTCGCGTTTCCCCTTTTATATCTGGTTACATATTAGAAAAAATTTTGTTAGGCATAATACTTGTAACGGTTTGGAATTAATCCCACCGAACCATAATATAGTGTTAGGAATTAATACAAGTTATTGGTTCCAGGGATGCGATGGTTCGGTGTTGTTGAACGCAACGTCAGGTGAGCAGACGGCTCCGCCAAACCTATCACTCAGAGCGCAGGCTTTCAAGATTATCAACGACATCAAACAGAACGTCGAAGCCGCCTGCAGCGGAATTGTGTCGTGTGCCGACATTCTTACCTTAGCAGCTCGTGACTCCGTTGTAATGGTAACTAATTTCATTTCTCCGCTCACATTGCCGCAACGCTTATTTAATTTGTGGGTCATTCATGTTTGGGATGCATTTGCTTATATAAGTTTTTTCTTACATTAATATACATGTGTGTGTTTTGTTGCAGGCTGGAGGACCGTTCTACCCCTTACCACTCGGCCGCAGGGACAGCCTTACCTTCGCCAATCGATCGACCGTTCTTGCCAATTTGCCATCCCCAACCTTCAATGTAACGGGGCTTATCAGTGTTTTGGGACCCAAAGGCTTGAATTTCACAGATCTGGTGGCCCTCTCAGGTATTACTACCGGCCCATCAACAATTTTCTCCCTTTTTTCTTTTTCAAATTCTTTTGGGGCTCATGATAAACTCATGAAAAACTCTGAGTATTGATCTGGGTGCAATTCTTTTTTATATTTTCCTTTGTGTGCGATCAGGAGGACATACAATTGGCAGAAGCAACTGCTCCTCCTTCGACAACAGACTATATAACACCACCACCGGTACACAAATGCGGGATCCCACGATGGACCAGAGTTTCGCTAAGAATCTTTATCTCACCTGCCCTACCAGTACCACCGTTAACACCACCAAATTGGATATTCGCACTCCCAATTTGTTCGACAACAAATACTACGTCGATCTCCTCAACCGACAGACCCTCTTCACTTCTGACCAGACTCTTTACACCGACACTCGAACCCGCGACACTGTCATCAACTTTGCGGTAAATCAGACCCTCTTCTTTGAACAGTTTGTGCTGAGCATGCTCAAAATGGGTCAGCTGGATGTTCTCACGGGAAGCGAGGGAGAGATCCGTAAGAACTGCTGGGCGTCTAATCCTTCAACATACTCCATTATGGATCCAGAGGCCTCTCAAGAATCGACCTCTTACTCCATGTGAGAGTAGGGTTATCAGCGAATCTCAAATATAAGCAAACAGCCTTAATTCCCAGCAAAGTCTAATAAATAAAATATATATAACCGGCATCTTGTAAACCCTTTGCGCTGCTTGTTCTACAAATTACTTTTTCCCTTCTGACCTTCTGAAAGAGCAGAAATCAAGCCTGAATACAGTGCATTCTTGATGAAAATAAACAGCGTTTCTTGTTGACAATCAGATTTCGAACCGATTCCGGCAATTTCTAATAGGAAACTTCACTGAATTTAAATTCTAATGCTGGCAAATTTTGCATATCTATTATGTAGTTGGATTTGTCAGATCCATGAACATGGTCAATTTCTGCATTCGTTTATGAATTGTTTAGGGCGTTTTTGAAATCGTTGGCCTGTTGTGTTGGGAAACCTACATGAGACTTATATTTATCAAAAATATTGCCACCAATTTACAATGTTCTTCAACTACAACTAGAAATGGGTGACAAGATTTTTCCACCACAACGGTAATTCACTAGTTTAACTACTAGAAATTTTTTGCCCCGGAAATTTAACAACAATATAATTAATAAAATTGTAAATTTAATAGTTTAAAATGAGATTTTATTTATAAATTTATTTATTTTAAATAAATATTTAAATAGTTATATTTTTGATAAATTGTAAATTTTAATCATTTAAAACTATTTTTTTGTTAAATATATAATACATTCAGATTTCTAATTTTTTTTGAAACATTCTATCTCGACCAATTATACTATTAAAACAAAGAAATCCTTATTAAATTTTAAATAACATTTAAGGAAAAACCGGAAAAATGAAAAAGATATCTCACATTTAGAATACACAAATGCTTTTGAGCCAACGAAACTGTAATTACGAGTGAGATGATGCAATAAAGAACAGAGAAAAGAAATCATAGAGATAAACATTCCAGACGGGCAGGCCGTATTCATATCTACCACGTAGTCTTTCACACGGACTTTGACTTTGTGGATCGCGTGCATACCTTTTCTGAAAATCAAAAGCGGAACAACATTTTCTCCCTCCAACAAACAAATATTCTTTTCTCATTTATTTATATTTATTTATTTTAAATTCATTTTGTGAATTCAAAGCTTATGTACTGCAACCACTCTGCAGATGCAATTATCCAGGCTGTTATGAGATCATTGGATGAACCAGTGCCTGAATAAAATATCCATGTTTTGATGTAGCTATTATTAATATTGAATTTCTAAGATGGTTTTATGAAGTTTTTACTCAGTCCAACAACCTTGAACAATATATATTTTAAATTAGCTTGATATTTCTTCAAAATTTAGATCACATCTTGTCTATCATTAGCATTCAAACTACATCTCGTCTATCATTTGCAAGACGAAAAACCGGAAAGCCATAAAGAAAAACCGGATGTGTTGATTTGTAATTTAAAATTAAGTGTATATGAGTGGAAATCTCAAAAATACAAGAATTAACTACAAAGCTGAAATTACAAAGAAGCATATTATAAGATCAGGGATTATAGGACCAAGTTAATCAAGCATAAACATTGATATAGTTGCACTTATTTGATCTCATTCATGGAATAAATGATGTTATTTCCATCTTTATGTTTTCCTTTCACTATTCTACTCAGGAGTTTTTATTTGCCAATGCACCGTGATGGAATTTAGATTTCTCTACTCAAAAGAGTTTTCATAAGAGTTTTTATTTGCTAATGCACTATGATGGAATTTAGATTTCTCTACTCAAAAGAGTTTTCATCTGCCAATGCAAGGGAAAAGAATTTAGGTACTAATAATCTCATAGCCGAAATATGCTTGGAGGTTATTAGAGACCTAGGTTTCATGTTGGTTAGAGGCCTAGGTTTCAAGCTAGTGAAGTGGTGTTGAGGTTATTAGAGACCTAGGTTTCATGTTGGTTAGAGGCCTAGGTTTCAAGCTATTGAAGTGGTGTTGTAAAGTGGAATATCGCAGTGGCCCCTACCACTGGGCTTGGGCCTTGGCATACGATCAGTCTTGCAAACCCCTACCACCGCACCCCTACAATTGGCCTTGTAAACCCCTACCACTGGGCTTGGGCCTTGGCATACAACCGGCCTTACAAATCCCTACCATCGCACCCCTACGATTGGCCTTGTAAACACCTCCCACTGGGCTTGGGCCTTGGCATACGACCGGCCTTGCAAACCCCTACCATCGTTGCAAACCCCCACCACCACACCCATACGACCGGCCTTGTAAACCCTTACCACTGGGCTTGGGCCTTGGCATACGACCAGCCTGGCAAACCCCTACCACCATTGCAAACCCCTACCACCACACCCCTACAACCAGCCTTGTAAACCCCTACCACTGGACTTGGGCCTTGGCCTTGTAAACCCCTACCATTGGGCTTGGGCCTTGGCACCCGTACGATCAGACTTGTAAATGCCTACCACTGGGCTTGGGCCTTGGCATACGACCAGCCTAGCAAACCCTACCATCGTTGCAAACCCCTACCACCACACCCCTATGACCAGCCTTGTAAAGCCCTACCACTAGACTTGGGCCTTGGCCTTGTAAACCCCTACCACTGGGTTTGGGCCTTGGCATACGACCGACCTTACAAACCCCTACCACTACCCCCTGTAGCTAGGCATGTTTTGTTGAGGCATAATGGGCCAATAGAATCGAAGCTTGTCAAGAAAGTAGACCAAGAACAAGCTCAAGTTGAAGTGGGTAATAGTTAACAAGTCGATACACAAAATGAATAAGAAGAAGCAATAAATGTGGGATAGCCCAGAGCCACACAAAACCAAGACCAATTCACCCCAGGTCAGAAGGAACCGTCCAAACTAGAGTTCCCACTTGCCAAAAAAACCCTAGATGTAGGATGCATTGAGCTCACAGAGAAATTAAAAGAAAGTCACAATACTTAATCCACTCAAAGACGTGGAAAATAAATAAAAGATAGGGTTCAACATAAGTACCCAAAAAGCGTTGTCATGAATTGATTGAGTCGAGAAAGTTACATGCATAAAGCACAAAATAGTGATATCGACAGGCCCCACGTCATCTCTTGTAAACTCAACGATCGACACAATGCAAATTCTCTAGAGACCCAATTTTTGGCTCAATTCCAAAAATGAGAGACCCAAGAAAACAACTTCATCTCCTGTACAACATAATTTTTGGGCATCAACATTACTCATTACAAGACATATAGACTACTAAAAGTTGGTCATTGAAATAAATGATGATCAATCTCATATGCACTATGCATGGAAAATCTCATATTCCTTATGCATGGAAAGGAAAGTTGGCCATGTCACCCCTTATTTAATGCAGTGGGAGGCAGGAAGGTGGCAGGCACCAATCTCCATTACCATGTGTTAAGCCACCCCTATCAAGGTTGTATATTATGTGTGTAATGTAATGCATATTTATCAATTTATGTAGCATTTAATAAGTTGTTATATGGTGTATATTGTTTGCCATTTTGTTTAGTTGCACTTTATATTAATTTATTATTATTATTTTTGGATTAAGGTGGAGTTTATTTTGGATAGATTAAATTTTAATATTGAATTAAAAGATGAATTTTCTAAAGCAAAATGATGTCACCAAGATTATGAAATTAGCTTTTATTTTCAATTCTTTCTCATAAAATTTAAACCTGAAATCTAATGAATATTAAACCCCATAAATTCTCCACTTTAATTTATTTAATTAATCAATATAATCTAACAATTTCAATTAGACTCCAACTTAACCACACATAATTATGAATTTCTATAATATAATATACTAGTGCAACCATATAAATTAAATAATTGGTAAATTTAGATAAACAACCATCAATAATAAACATCAAAACACTTACTGCATCATTCATCTCACTTTGTTAAAACTAGGAACATCATAAAAACTAATAAAAATATAACTTTCTAATTATTATTATTATTATTATATATAATAACATATTTGAATATAAAAAAAACATGTACAAGATCTTAAACTATGGAATCCACTCACACTTTATCATGGGATTTTTTAATGTGTAATAGGTTTGTTACAATATTATAGTTCATAACATGGCTTATTAATATCATAATGCCTAAAAACAATAACTAATTTTCATGTGACACTTGTTCTACATAATTATTTTAGAGATAAATCTCAAATTTAACTAGTAAAAAACTAATAAAATATTTTAAATATTATATATAATTTAAATCTTTATTATTCTTTTAATAATTATTGATAATTAAATTAAAAATTTGAAAAAACTATATTCAAAATAAACCTATTTGAGAATAAATAAAATAATATATATCTTAATATATATATTATATATATAATCTTATTGATCACTTAAGTTCTAATTTTATGAAATCAATTGTTTTAAAAAATAAACATATTTGGAAATAAATTAAATAAAAAAATTATATAAAAATCTTCATTTGTCACTATTAAATTCTAAATTTATGAAATAAATTGTTTTCAAGGAGCGGATTTTAATTTATGAATTTATCAATTGTATTAAACATCCATCAAATTGTACACATTTTTGCGAGAGATGTTTGAATATTAAGTGTTGATATAAAACACACGAAAAAGAAGGAATAAGTGGATAATGTGGTGAGTGATTCCACGTATACCAAAGGTTATATAAAAGAATAATAATTGTAAATTTATCATAAATTTGACATAAAATATTTACAAGATATACACAATGGTTTTTGGCCGTGGCTCACAGCGTTCCACAATTGAATCTCAAGGGTATGGAAGCTTGTCATTTCTGATGCAATTAATATCTACCCCTGTGCTAGAGCTTTCTTTATAGTAGATTTTGAAAATCTTGAAAGCAGACAATGTATTCTAGATTTCGGCCCTTGGTTTTGGGAAAACTCAGGCCTATTCATAAAGTCATGGAACCCATCATTCGATCCATCAGCAACAGTGATAACCTCAACACCAGTTTGGGTGAGATTGCCAAACCTACCCTTGCATCTCTGGAATTTCTCCTCGCTAAAAGCCATTGGAAATGCAATTGGGAAATTTTATTGCAGGTGCCCAGAAACAGAGGAATATGTCAGAACCACCTATGCACGCATCTGTGTGGAAATGGACTTCAGCGCCGGATTCCGAGCTGAAATACACCTAACAAGTAAAGACTATGTGTGGAACCAGAAACTCGATTATGAAAGTGTCCTCTTCAAATGTCAATCCTGCTTTGAGACAGGCCATCTAGCCAAAAATCGCCCAAAAGCCTCCCAGAAAAATTCTGCCAGAAAAAATCACCACAGATCTACATGGTGGGAAGGAGCACAAAAAGAACACTACACTATCATCAAAGAAGAATACTCTCGAGAAAACTCTAAATCACAAGAAATCGGGCAAGAAAGAAACAACTCTCAAGACAAGCAGGGGGAAAGCCTCGCCCAACAACAAAAAAGTGAACTCAACAACACCTCAAGCATCAATAGTTATGAGGATTTGAATACCACACAAAATAAATCTTCATTTAACAACAAAGCAGATCTCCTAGACCAAACTTCTTCTCCGACTATCTTCAAAAGGACGAACACAATAGATCACGAAGCTAAGACACCAATGTCCCAAGAACCAGAAGAGATGAAGGAGATGCAAGATAAAGGAAGTTGGAAGACCGTAGGGAAAAAAAAGAAAGCTACAGCACCAATCTCGCCAAGAAAGACGAGGAGCCAGACAATTTGATGCAGAAGCATCTAGCTGAAGGGGGCCATCATGACAGAAGGTCATTTGGTCTCTAAGAGGACTGAGGAGGAAATTGCAAGTGAACATTTTAATTTCGTTTCTTTTATTATTTTAATTTCTTAGGAAAACAGTTTTTAGGAAGATAAAAGTTGAATTAGACAAACTGTTGTAGTTAATTATTTTCATTTATCATGTTATCTTTTATAGGTCATAGCGTAGGGAAATAAACAATTTTAGAACTAAAAATAAACTATCAAAATCTAACTAACAGCAATTAAGATAAACTGTTTCCAAGAAATTATTCAAAACTAGAAAGAATGCATTATAATAGGTTCAACTTTTAGAAAGAGAAATAATAATAGAAATCTCTGAGCACACAAAAGTTACATTTTAAAATCCCACAGTTGTCCATCTACAGGTTGTTACGTTGAGTTGCTTGATACAGTGAAAGCAAATTCTCTTGTGTCTATTCTACAAAGCATACACATTATTCTATTTGCATTAACTAAACAAGCCGACAATTCAGCAAGATCTTGCAAGTATAAACACGGAAGAAACTACAGAGACGTGGACGATTAGTCCCAGAACAATTAAATAAAAAGAGTGAAAGAAGTTCCTTGATAACATACAAGTTCCGAGTAGCAAGGACAGAGACCAATAACACAGGCATTTCCTGAAGAAGAAACCCTTTCTTTTTATTCACAAAAGTATTCATAAATCTTTGTTAAATATACATTACAGTCCATACAAAAAAAATAACGATGTTCAAGTCCAATGAGAGCGTAATTGAGAACGAGTTGAAAACCCTAACTTGTAAAAACCCTACAGCGACAACCCAAGAACTGTAACAATGCAAGTCTAAGGACTTAACTACATTACGCCGGACAGACAAAAGTTCCTATGCCCAAAAGACTAGCCTAACCATATTCTAAGCCAGTGACAAAGACAAGCAAATAAAACAAGATTAACAAGGGCAACCCTACCCGGGTCTTGCTGGCACGCCATATAACAGAAGCCAAGACCTCTAGGACAAACCCACTTGCAACGAAATCACCAAAAACAGAGTGTGAGCATTACATGAAAGGAAAAGAAGAATCGAGGAACAAAATAATGGAAGCATAGGGTTCGGGCTTACTAGTGCAGAGACAGAGCACTGAGGTTGCAGTTACCCAAGGGTCCCTCTGCTCACAAAGGAGCAAATGAGTTAGACAACCGCGTAACAAGACGAGAACAATGAAGGCATAGAACAGGAGCTTACCTTTGTCACTGTCTAAGAAACCGAAGCTGCAGACCCCCGAGACCACAACTTGTTAATGAGACAGAGCAACATGACCAGTGAACTTTGAGAACGGTTGATTTAAAGAAACCAAGAAAGGAGCAGTTGCCAGAGTTCAGCGAAACAACCAACTAAGAGTACACACAAGAGAAATTCACAATCCTTCCAAACAAGAGAGTTTCCATAACATAATAGAGTATATCAAGCGCCGAGGCAGAAGAACAAGAGAAAACTAGCACTGAATAGTGTATCTTTACCAACCAGTGGAGCCGAATAGATATCCAGGTCGAGACCGAGCCAAAACAACAACAACAACATAATCACACAGTGAAATCGCACCAGAGGAACCAAACAGTGAAACCCTCAACCTCCAACAGAATGAAGCACAAATGACCGGGAGAATAGGGTTTGCGGGTCATTAACCAACGCGAGAGTGTGATTACCAAGGAGTGGACACATGTCCAACATCTAACGGTGTTGGTACAAGCCATAAAGATCGGGAGTGAAAATATCGAGTTAATCATTGTAATCAACCATGGAATAATCTAATCACATAGTTAATCAAACCTGTAATCATTTAAATTCATTTATATCCATTCATTAAGGTTTGCCGAGTGTAAAGAGGGGCTAGACTCATCAAGTGGTATCATAGCAAGAAATTGAAAGTGCCAGGATAGACATGGAAGTTGGAAGACGAGGACGTGGGAGAGGTGTGCATAGAGTAGCAGTTGAAGGACTGAGAGAAGAAATAAGGATCCTTACTGCTCGTTTGGAGGCAGCTGAAGCAGGAAGGAGAAGGGATCCAAAGATAGGAGATGACAGCAAAGAAGAAGCCATAGTTACAACAGACGGATCGAATGAAGAAGGGCCGGAGATGAGGTTGTTGAGGTCGGTCATGTTGGCTAGCAGCAAGCCCAAACCGGAGATCCCAAATTACGATGGCAGCTTGTCCACATAAGTTCTATTGGATTGGATTAGCAAATTGGACAAGTATTTTGAGTGTGAAGAGGTCAGTGAGGACCAGAGAGTCAAGTTCGCTACAACAAAGCTGAAAGGACACACAGCCCTGTGGTGGGACAGTGTCCAAGCGAAGAGAAGAAGGATGAACAAGTTTCCTATAAAGAAATGGCCAAGGATGGTGGCCAAGCTGAAAGGCAAATTTCTACCTAAGGATTACCAAATTGCATTGCATCGGCAAGTGCAGAATTTGAGACAAAAAGGGATGACAGTGAGAGAGTATACGGAAGAATTCTATTGGGTAAACTTAAGAGCTGCTTACACTGAGGACACTCCGGAGAAAGCAGCAAGGTACGTAAATGGTTTTAGACTGGAAATATTGGATGAAATTAGCATTCTTTCCCTGAAAAATATAGAAGAAGCCTACCAGAGTGCTATGAAGGCTGTGGAAAATATTACTAGAAAACAAAATGCTAGGAGAGGACGGGGAACTGGCAGAGGACGAGGACAGTCCTATGGCAAAGGACGAACTGCTAGTAATAGCGAAGAGGTGGAAAACGATATCAGCGAGGAAGAGGAATGGCCAAGGTAGAGGAGCTAACTATCAGTGCTACAAGTGCCACAAATGGGGGCACAGATCTTTTGAATGCCCTGAAGCGAAACAAGCTGGCCAGAGGGGAACGTTTGCTGGACAGCCTGAGGAAGCAGAGGCACCGCTCCAAGAAGCAGAAAATGTGCCGGAAATAGGTGAAGCATTAGTTTTGAACAAAGTGTTCTTGAAACCAGCCAAAGAAACAGCCAAACAGACTCAAAGGAAAGAATTATTCCGGACAGTTTGCAAATCACACGGGAAATGCTGCAAGTTGATCATCGGCAGTGGGAGTACAAATAATCTGGTTGCCATCGAGATAGTAGAGAATTTGGGTTTGAAGCAGCTGAAGAACCCCACCCCTTACAAGGTGTCATGACTGGAGAAAGGCCATCAGTTGTTGGTTGACGAACAGTGTGAAGTTGAGTTCCGCATTGGCCATTACAAAGACAAAGTTATTTGTGATATTATGCCAATGGACATGTGTCACATACTGCTAGGCAGACCATGGCAGTATGATCGAAAGGTAGTACATGACAGGAAGACAAACTGCTACAAGTTTGTCAAAGATGGGATCAAGCACACACTTGTACCCATCAAGGAGGAGGAGATAGTAGAAACGAGCGGGATGAAAGAATTACTAATGGGTGGAAAATAGTTTTTGAAGTAGATCGACGAAAGTGAACTGAACTAAGTTGTTGTGAGGAGCGCCAAGACAGTGTTGTTGCACACATAGATGTCTGATTTGCCTGCAGAAATTCAGTAAATGCTGCAGGAACTCAGTGATATTGTAGTCGATGATTTTCCAGACAAGTTACCTCCCAAAAGAAGTATCAATCATCATATCGAATTTATACCTGGAGCAAGTCTACCAAATACAGCAGCATATCAGATGAGCCCCAAAGATAATGAGGAGATCAGAAAACAGGTGCAAGAGTTGCTAGATAAGGGGCTGATAAGGGAGAGTTTGAGCCCTTGTGCAGTAACAACAGTTCTTTCTCCCAAGAAAGGAGGAGAATGGCGAATGTGCATGGATTCGAGGGCCATCAATAAAATCACCATTAGGTATAGATTTCCACTACCATGGATGGACGATATGATGGACTCCCTGAGTGGGGCAGCATACTCCACGAAGATTGATTTGAAGAGTGGCTATCATCAGATCCGGATTAGGGAAGGAGATGAGTGGAAGACAGCCTTCAAGACCAATGAAGGGTTGTACGAGTGGCTAGTCATGCCATTCGGTTTAAGTAATGCCCCTAGTACTTTTATGCGACTGATGAACGAAATGTTGAAAGAGTTCATCAAAAAGTTTGTAATAGTGTATCTTGATGACATATTAATTTTTAGCAAGACTAAGGAGGAACACTTTCGACATGTTTGAAGTGTGTTGGAGAAATTGCAGCAGAATAAGCTGATAATAAATCTAAAAAAAGGTACTTTCCTACAAAAAGAAATGGTTTGTCTGGCCTTTGTAATTTCAGAAAACGAGTTGAAGATGTATCCAAAAAAGATTGCAGCGATCATTAACTGGTCATCCCCGAAAAGCATGTTTGAGGTACGTAGTTTTCATGGGTTGGCGAGTTTTTATCGAAAATTTATAAGAAATTTCAATGAAATCTGCGCGCCTATGTTGGACACTATAAAAAAGGCAAGTCAGCCTCTTCATTGGACCGAGGCAGTAGAGAAAAGCTTTCAGCTCCTAAAGAAGAAAATTACAGAAAGGCCAATATTAAGGTTACCAGATTTTAATAAGCTTTTCTAGGTTCGCTGTGATGCAAGCAGTACAACCATTGGAGCTGTACTAAGCGAAGAAGACAAACCTGTTGCGTTTTTCAGCGAGAAGTTGAACGAGAGCAGACAGAAGTATTCATCCTATGACAATGAATTATGCTGGCATCCAAGCACTGAAGCATTAGAGACACTATCTGCTAGGGAATGAGTTTGTTTTGTTTTCTGATGATTCTGCGCTGCAATCTGTGATGCAACAGCATAAACTGAGCCACAAGCATGCCAAGTGGGTCGAATATTTGCAGAGTTTCACCTTTGTGTTGAAACACATCAGCGCGCAGGCCAACAAGGTGGAAGATGCGTTGAGCAGAATAGCCTTGCTGTTACAGGAAAGTACGATACAAGTGTTGGGATTTGAGCATTTGAAATATTTGTATCAGACCGACACGGATTTAAAAGAGGCTTATGAAGCCTGTCAAAATCCCTTGCTGAGAAACAATAGTCCATGGTTGGACTACAATTTACAGGAGAAGCTCTTGTTTAAATGGGGACAGTTATTTATTCCTGATTGTTCAATGAGAGAAAATATTATTCGGGAGAAGCACAGTGGGGGTCTAGTCAGACATTTTGGTATAGAAAAAACTTTAGATCAGCTCGAACACTTTTATTACTAGCCAAGAATGCGAAGGGATGTGCAACGATTTGTGAGTAGGTGTAAAGTCTTCCAATTGACGAAGGGACACAGTCAAAACACCGGAATTTACACACCACTTCCTATTCCAAGTAGACCATGGGACTCAGTCCGCATTCACTTTGTCTTGGGACTGCCTAGAACACAGCGAGGTTACGACTCGGTGATGGTGGTGGTAGACAGGTTTTCGAAAATGTCGCATTTCATCCCTTGTTGAAAACCAGTGATGCCACTCATGTAGCTCACATGTTTTTCACTGAGATTGTCAGATTACACAGCTTACCCAAATCTATTATTTCTAAAGGGGATGTGAAATTCACGGGAAACTTTTGGCGGACCCTGTGGAAGAAGTTGGATACACAATTGAACTTTAGCTTTGCATATCATCTGTAGACTGACAGGAAAATGGAAGTGGTGAACAAGAGTTTGGGGAACCTACCATGGAGCCTGACTGAAGAAAATTCATGGTTATGGGATTGTGTGCTTGCTCAAGCAGAATTCGCTTATAACGATTCATTGAACTACAGCATCGGACATAGTCCATTTCAGATCTTGTATGGCATGCATCCTCGCGAAGTACATGAGTTGCGGGATCTGGGAAAATTGGAGAAGAGAAGTGCTGATGGGGAAGATTTCTCCAAAGCGATGAATGATCTACACGAGCAAGTGAAATCAAAGTTGCAGGACAACAGTCAGAAATACAAACAATAGGCAGATTTAAAGCGACGAGAAGTACAGTTCAATGTAGCGGATGAAGCCCTTGCA
>APFE031193138.1:173736-195204 GCA_000404065.3 Pinus taeda | reverse complement strand
AATAAAATTTTCTCCGCATAAAAGTGCGTGAACTTTTTACATGAAATAAACTTTTCTCCGCATAAAAGTGCGTGAACTTTTCTCCACATGAAATAAACTTTTATCTTCATGAAAGTGCGTAAACTTTGTTGCACTATAATTTATCATCTGAGATGAGTGGGTTGCCATCAAGTACACTATATGTATCATAATGCCAACAAAATATTCTAGAAAACAACAATTTGACACACAATAAAAAGGCATTAGACAAGCTCAAAAGAATAAGACAGACTGGCCAATTAGCAAACAAAACTTCAAAATGAAAACCTACAAGAAGCTTTGCGAGCATCAAACTAACAACTTGCGTTGACAATGAAAATTCACACCCGCTTAACCCACAACTTGTGACATCATCGCAATAGTGCACCAGACAATAGCGCCGAGCCTATTTGAGAGCCCTTCGTGAATGTGAGGTGATTTAATCATTCCAAACAGTATAAGGCACAACTAATTAGATTGATAGGACACAATTATCTTTGTGATTGTCATAAAATAAAAGGCGATGACCCCAAATAAAAGGAAAAATTTTAAAATTCAGCTGAGAAAAGGCTAGACCTATCACTTATGATAGAGGCAAGACTACCAAGAGTAGTCAAACAACCCGCAATATGGAGAGTTCTACCCAAAAAGTAAAGGAGACAATAAATAAGAAAATCAAAATCAAATCAAGAGACAAAAGACAAAGGTCCCCAGTATGGTCGCTAACTTGTAATGAAGGCAAGTTCCCTCTATGAATAGAGGCAACCCCTCTAACCCTAGAGTGGGTCTAGTCACAATAAGAACAATATCAAAGAAAATTCCCTTAGATAGTTAATGTCATGAAGGCCTACCTTCAAATCCTCGTTTGATGAAGTTCTCATTGTGTTGCTCCAGCTCTCGTTCTAATCACTTTTGTACCTGAAACAACATATAGAGAACAACAACAAATATAATACAACAAAAATGATCTACTTAAAGTGTCAATGAACTTCTAGCTATCAATATTTAATTTTACATAAGATATAGTAAATAAACCGTTGATTTGTATTAATATGAACTGAAGTAAAACTTACAACCATGCCTTGACGTTGTAGGTCTCCTTGAAGGGTCCTATCAGCATGTCTCCACAAGAATTCACTCATGAATTGTCTCCCAAGAGGATGAATAACTCTTTCTCCTACCCAAAAGGAAAAATTATGATGCTAGAACACTCATACAATCAAGCCAAATCCACACAAAACTATCCCAGGCTAAGTTACATTAGAAGCTACTCCAAAATTCTACTCAAACTCTCTCCCTCCAATTGTACTCTACTCACTCCAACTAAACTATCCAATCTCAGCCATGAAGGAGGTATTTATAGGAGGAGAATCCTTCATAGAAGGTGGGAGAAAGAGCTTATCCCTTTGGGAGGTTGCACAAAAGGTGGAACAACCATCCCAAAGGAGAGAGGCAAGCTCATCTGATCCAACAACCAACCCTAGGACCACCCATCGCCAATTTGTTAAAACAAACTCACCAAAAGTAGCTCTCCGTGAGTGAAAAACAAGGACAGAACGACAATGTCACTAGGCTTAATTCAATCTTGGCCATCTTCGCAGGTGGAATAACTGATGACCCAAAACAACCCAAAAACAAAGGTTAAAAAGGGTCTCCTCCAGGAGTAATGAACTGAGGTATTCTTCCTGATATGACAAGGAATACACTAACACATATTTTGCAAAATGACACAAAGTAGATGTCAATAACATGGACCAGCAGTGTCCAGGATTGGGGAATGCAAGGTCGGTGACAAAAGACTATGTAACAATGAGCATCTGATCAATCATAAAAGCATCTTCTTCTACACTCGAGTAGTGGATTAACATTTCAAGCAATCTAGAAGTTGCCTTCATATTCGACATTTGGAAGAACTTTAACAACCTACATCCTCACAAGGCATCTAATGCATTTTGATCCTCCACTAATTGATTATCAATTGCACTATGCTCTATTTCACGCCAAGTAATCAACATCCTACAAAAAATGATGTTTTTAATAATTGAAACCATGTTTTTAATTTTGAATTCATGCACACACGGGTTCGTTATTAACATAGTTGTGTATAGGGCTTTGCTATACACGGATCACATGTATCGAACCCACGTGTATGCAAATATTTTTTTTTAAATAATTCCTCATGGTCAAATTTGTGATAAAACATTAAAACTTGTCGAAAGTTAAATTAGAAGGCTACCTAGAAGATTTGAAGCAATTTTAACGGTTGAATTTGATGGAGGAAGCTTGCTTGGTTTTTTCTCCACGACTCCTTCACCCAATTGCTTGAAACACAAATGAGAAATTGAGTTAGAAAGTCCTTATATTGGTTGACAAATGAAAATTAATTTTTCTAAAGTTTTTTTTTTGTGGACTTTTTGGCCTTTTGGCTTGGAGTGTTGGGATGGGTTGTTTTTACATGATACTTTGGAGATTTTTTGAGAAATTGCTTCAGTTCCATTACTGCAGACCTTTCATGGCAGGTATTGCTTTCTCACTGGCATATAGGCTAGGGAATATCACTTTCTGTTGCATTTTTCATAATAGCCTCCATACTGCGATATTTTTTCCATAGGGTCGACCCCATCATGTCTTGATTCTAAAACCATTTTCACTCGCTGACTTATAAAATCATGATGTGATGGTAGAGCCAACCTTTACATGGGAATCTTAGTTAGATCCTTGCTAGCATATGTCACCTGTGCTGCTATATTGTGTAGGCCCGAGAGTCCTCTTTATTCCCACCATGACCTGTGCCATGAAGACTCATTCTCTTTCTTCTTTGCTATTTTTCTAGCTTTATACCCTAGAGGCTCCTTTTTGTTGAGTTGTACAGATGCATTACATGTTGACCATTTGTACCTTTTGGCCTTGAGCTAGCTTCACTTGGACTCATTCTTAAGCCACTTTTGACCATGTCTTCTACAAAATCAACCTTGCAATCACTTAGCCTCTGCAACTTGACACACCATTTTACCCATGGAAAGAACATTCCTTTGAGTGTCAGTGACCAATTTCATCACCTTGCATTGAGCATAGGAATGTTCTCCTCACAGGAACTAACGTTTCTATATTTCGACACTCGTTATTTCCACTATACTATAGAATTATTTTATTCCTTTTCAGGCTTCATGAATATGAAAAAGAAAAAAAATATTATATATCCCAAAAAGAGTGGGAATGGTATATTATTTCCATAATTGACGGCAGCTAGAGTTAGTTGTGTCACCCCTAAACAAATCACTCAAAAAATAAGTCTTTCCTCCATTGGGATGGGCTTTATTTTGACTTAGGAGAGCCTTAACCTTGTTATTGAGTCAGTACTCCTCCGATTGGTTATCTCTTCCAATCATATGGAGAATTTTCTTATGCCTCCTGCACGACAAACTTATACAAAGTTATCATATCTTGCCACATAGTCACATTTGAGTCGTGCTTTTGTTCAAAGGAAGTAAACCTAAGTCGACCTTTCTACGATGTCTCTTGACCTATTTTTCAGTCACCCATCCTTGGCTTCCAGAATCATGTTCGTTATCACATCAGCTATTTGGTCCTTTACTCGTGCTGGTTTAAGAAGGTCTACACTGACTTCTTGCTGGTGGGTCTTTCTCTTATCAACTATGACAAATTTCTTTGAGAGAAGATCTAGAGCCGCACCCTGGCCCTATTTTCATTATTGATAGGTCACCTTGTGGTCAGCATCAAACAATATCATGGGTCTTTGTCTGAGTGGTTTCCCTTGTGTTTAATGTCAACTTTCATTATCACACATTGGGATTCATGCAATGCCTTGGTTTCAATTCGACCCTATTTGTGGATTCCTCACCTCTGTGTCAGCTTTCATTATTGGTTGGATTAGAGGGTTTCTATTGTGTGCTAGCTACATATTGTGTACGCCAGAAACATGCTTCAGTTGGGTTACTACATCTTTATTCATCCGATTCCTTCCACATTATTGGCCTACGGGTTACACTCGCATTGGATTGATGAAGGATGCCTTAATGCCTTCCTTCTAGCGGATCATTTCCCATCAACTTCAAGTCATTACTCTGGGAACAAGATCTAGAGTCTAGTTGGCAGTATCTTAGGGTTTGCATTCATTAATGGAAGACTCCTTTGCTATCAACAACTAAAAAACATCATTTTCTCCTGATTGATAGATTCTTCCAAGTGTTTGACTATAGCTCATTTATTCATACTTGTTATATTGTACTAGGTATCGTGACTCCCATCACCATTATTGGTGAGTGGTCTTGCATTTTTTAATGATATACATTAATGACTGGTAATCAAACGATTTCTCACATGGTTGACTTTAGATCATTTATTCCCATTGTGTAGAAATTTATCGTGGTGGTCGGTGAAGGCCTTGGGTTTGCATTAACATTTCTTCATTCACTTGTTAGTTGTTGTTGTTTTTGCTAGTTGACACCATCCACATTATATGTTGCAGTTCCTTATAGCAACATCCTATGTGGTGGCACCCAAGCTGCAGTGTAGTACCATTTGTTCCACCATTTGACTTGGTACTTTTTTGGATCAACTTTATGACTTTAGTGATCAACTTCCTACTTCAACATCATTGATCAGTTCTTTATATGTGATATTGAGACATGTACTTATATGGATTTGATCGGATGATCCACTATGTATCTGCAGTTCCTTTATACTTGTATGCATATTGGATCCTCTTTTTTACTTGACATGCAGACATGCTTTATTATCTCTGAGCATGGGTATGCCCACCTCAGACAACAGTTTCTTTTTGACCTCTTTCACTGGCTTGGCAGGCTAAATTTTGGTGAACTCTTCTCTAGTCTCGGCATCATTCCTTCTATACACGTAATACATTTTGGCCATCATGCACCCCTTCTGACCTCAAATATTAGGGGGCATCTGTTACAACACCATTTACCACTCTTGGTATATCTAATGCTCTAGTTATGGCCTAGGGAAACCCTTCCTTCCTAGGCTTGGTCCAAATCTAAAAAACAGTGTTTTATTTCCCATACATAACTTTTCCCTGTGTTAAAAGTGTGTACACACGGATCAGTATATACCCAACCCAAGTATATGTGCTAAAATGCTAAAAAATAAATAATCTCCTTAAAATCAGGCAAAGTTTACGAGTTTTACCAGTTAATCACCTCCTATAGCCCATGGCCCAACTATTTTCCAACTAAAAAAACTAATTTGGAGAAGTATAAATAAACCTCCATGGGAAGGGCTGAGTGGAGAAGAGAGGAGATATTGATATTGTAGTTGATTGATCCTTGATCAAGCTTGAAGAAATCCTTGTGCCTCTTTCCCTCCCAAGTTATAGGAAACCTTTGTTTCCTCCTTCGAGATATCCTTCATCCCTCTTATGACATTCTTGTGTGTATCGATCAAGGAATATTGTTGAGGCTGGGGCAGGGCAAATCCGGAGGACGGCTCCACTTGGAGCTGGAGGAAGACTCAGGTTGTATTTCTCCACCTTTTCATTTAGCTTACATCAATAAAGAAATGTTGTTTTGTTCCTAATCTTTATCGTGTTTATGCATTGATCCATGTTGTGATTTTCTTATAAATCTTATCTTAATGCTCAATTGCTTATTTTCTTATATGATCTAACACATATATCATGAACATGATTTATATTACTATTGTTATATATGCTTTTCTTGGATAAGTTACATGTTTTAAAGGCATCGGAAGGAGCATAGGGTTTGGACCCTGCGGGATTGACCCCAAATGTAGGAGCTCCACGTTATACCACCTCTTCCCACTTTAGTAGTTTAAGCATTTAGACAATTTTCCTCTACATTTCTTTCTGTTGTATTCCCCGTGCTTTGTTGGGGTTTTCAACCCAACACCCTAGGGTGTTCCCACCTGCAACAATTGTTAAACTCATTTCACTTTGTAAATTGGTGACTTCATTTGTAAGTTTGGATATTCTGCTGTGAAAATTGTAACAACTGACAAGATTTCATAATGCTTCTCCTGCAAACATCCAGGATCAAATCCCAGTGTTTTAATTTCCAACTAAAGTCTCTGATGGAGAAAGGCAGCAAGGCTAACTAGGTGGAATTCTGTGGTCTCTCCTTCTCTATTACAGAAAAGCTAATCTTAGAGGTCATAATGTTGCTAGTAGACGAGGAATTTTTTTTAGAAGCCATGCGTTGGCAAGAGTTTATGTTCCCTTCTTTCTGAAGGAAGATTTTAGGAACCATATTTGGAGAACCAGGGTTCAGAGGGACTAGCTACAAGATAAATGGCAAATCCTGCTTCACATTACTTAGCAGTACTTCACATTCAAAGGAAAGCTCAACCAGATAAATCTCTATCACTTCCATTTTCTTGCACACTTAGCTAGTCAGGTTAGGATAAACACTTGTTTCTATTTGTTGGAGAGTTTCAGAGCCACAACTGACCCTTCTCCCCATTTTGTCTACCATAAAGCTCTGATTAAACTATTGATTGAAAAATAGTTTTCCAAGGCAGGAAGAACCTAGATCCACTTCCTGTTTTGGGGAGGTTTTCAACCTCAACCCCTAAATCTCGAAGAGGAAGGAACAAAATTATTAAGCAGGGGGAAATACTCAAGAAACAACCATTATTGAGCCAACTCTTATCCAAAGAGACATAGAGGTCCCTTCTATATCCTCTGGCCCTAAAATTCCCAAAGCTTACCAAAGAAAGAGTGTCAAGCTTAGTAAACTAGACTGTGCATCTCCTGTAAGCTTAAATTCTGCTATCTGCTCTCCCTAGGCCATGATTTCACCTACTGAAGCCTCCCCTAACAACTATACTACATATCATTAATGAAAAAGAGGTCGAAGTTCAGACCCAAGCTAAAGAAACATTGTTTGAAACTCTTAAAGGAGTGAAAGGACCCCATACAAGGCAAAGAAACAAATTAAGGTTTAAAATAAAGATCAGAAGCAATCCAGAATTGGCCAAGGAGGTAATTGATGTAGATAATCTTTCATTGAAGGACCTTATCATGCACAAAAGGAAGACTGTAGTCTCTAAAAATAGAAAAGACAAAGGAACTAAAGGAAAATGTCCTATGGAGACAAGGAAAAGCAAGAAACAGAGGTTAGAGAAGGTGGATGTGCTTATAAAAGCAGTCAACACCCTTAGCTAGGTGGCTTGAGGTCATTTTGAAAATTTTGGTTATGCACATATGAGAAACCAATTTTTGCTTTATCGCTGAAAGTGCAATTAACATCATTTTTACATACAAGAAAAAAAGTAGCTGACATATCCACTTTTAGTGATTTTGAAGAACAAAAGTTGACATCTCCTCTATCATCGATTTGTAGGAGGAGTGCTGATATCTCCATTGTCAACAAATTTTGGCAAAGAAATGTTCACATTCCAACTATCAGCAAATTCTACAAAATGAGCATAAAGTAAATGTTGATAGTTAGTCTGTGAGTGAAATTTTCAAATTAGGAAACCAAAGAAGTTGATAGTGGTAGTATCAACAAATTTCAACAGGAATCCCAAGGGAAAAGGAATTCTAACAGAAAAGTAGTTTTTGGTGAAGGATTGAACCTATTTGCAGAGGGGCACATTTTCCAGTGATGATCTAGCTCTATTAGTCAGGTAACTGTTTCTATTTTCGAGGACGATATTCTAAATATACTTTTCTTAGCCTATATGTTAGCATATTTTTGAGAAGATATTTTATTTTAGAAAAACTTAATGTAATTAAAGATATTTTCCATATGCATGAACTTAGAGTATTTTGATTTTTTTGGGTTATTATAATTATGTTTGAAACTATAATCCTAAGATCAGTTGATGTAATGTCTATAAAGACAATTTTTCAAAAAAATAAGAAAGGTTGGTTTTTATTGTAAAAACATTAACATTCTGGTGTACTTGAGCAGATCTTAAATATATTTCAGTTTTGATGAGAATTTTTAGAAAATTCATGCGTTGTAGTTTCCTGTCCATTATTTCTCTATTTATGAAAAATCTTCTTCATTTCTCGAAACTTTAGTACGAGAAATTGGGACTCTTTATGCCTTGCTTCCGTTATTTCTCAGTCATTAGTACTTGTTTCTTCTATCAGTTATAATTATGTTTTCTTTTTTAGTTTCTTCTTCTAAATCTCTCAAATTTTCAAAGGAGTTATTGCTACCCTACTTTTTTTGTCTTTCTCATTAAATCTGTAGCATCATTTGATAAAATTGGACTCCATGCCCAATGGTGTGTTTTATATACAACCCAACCAAATTTCATCCTACAAACTAAATCTGGCCATAGAGATTAAAGTGTTAAACCCACTACTACAGTGACATTGAGTAGTAGTGTTTTAGGGAGAGATCCATATCCAGGTTGAAGGGTCATCTTTCAACCTAAAATATGTTCAAGGTTACCTTAGATGTTTTCCCCCAATCAGGTTTCATCTAAGAGATAACAGTTTTAGTGGTTGGTGCATGTGACTTCACCAATAAACCAATCCATGTGCTTCCCTGCTATTCTAGTAAATGAATTATGATTAAATTGCTGAGTACATGATTTGTTAATCATCTCTTTCTATGTTTTTATATATGAAACACCTCTGCCATATGTTGTAAATATTTTAACAAATAATAGGGAAAATTTATGAGTTGTTCATTACAAAGATGTACCAATAGTTGAAAATGATTAATGAATACTATCCCAAAACATCACTCAAAACTAATGAAACTTTTAATAATGAAAGCCATGCCATCCCAAGGGTGAGGAAGAGATGTTCTATCAATAAACCACCCCTTGATCCTTACTACCTCTCCTCACTATAAAAATGTTGCCTAGTTGTTGGAACTGTTGTTTTCCTAAAAAACCAACAAGCCTCTGTCCGAGGTAAAACTGTCACCATGGAAATAATTTCTAATATAACAACAATTATGAATCCTCTAACCTCTGAGTGATGCTTCTATAGAGCTTGTGTGAATTCCGTAGCAATCTGTTCATTGAAACCCTGCAGCTTCTCAAAGTAGATTAACCACCCCACATTGTTAAATATTTATAGGAATTTTGCATGGTGTAGCAGTGCATCAGTGGAGTTTAGTTCATGATGGACTGCCGATCTTCCCATGGTTGTTTCAAAGACTGTTACTTCCTAGAATTGTTCAAAGATTTCTACAAGGTAGGATTTTGTCAATAGAAACACTTTGGTATAAAATATCAGTCCAATGAAATTTCACAATGGGTAGGAAATATTTATGGTTACCCTATCAACGAATTCAAGTTAAGCACAAAATCCATCCTCAACATGTATAACATAAAAAATCATATCCAATTCCATAATGACGAGAAAAGTATGATGTTATAGGGGAAACTACAAAGGAAGCTAAAATGGATGTTAAAAAACAATGTGATAACTAGGAGAAAAATAGGATGTTAAACATGAAGTTATACACGGAGCTACATCGAGAGCTAAAGATGAGACTAAACTAGAAGATAAAACTGATGATCAAGTCAACACTAAATAGCATCAAGTTTAGAGTCGAATGTTTGTAAATTAGTGTCATCCTAATAAATAACACCAATGTTTTCAAAAAACTAGAGAAAAATACGCTAAAATTGTCAGTGGAAGCAAAAGAAGGAGCTAAAGAGAAAGCTAATCATAGGGATTTTTTGTAGTGAAACATGACATGGAAAAGAGATGACATGGCCCAATGGAATGATGACACATGTCGGTGCCATGTACAAGATGACATGTGGTGGTCACATGTACAAGATGACATGCAACACCTTGCACACATGTAAATAAACTTATATATTCTCGAATTGTCGAATAGCTAGATGATGCAAGATAAAGAACCTTGACCATTGGAATATTGACTACTTCCTTTCTTCTTGAATTCTAGTATCCAACTATTTTATTATTATGCAACCAAATCACAAAACATAAGAAAAGATAGATCAACGACTTGAAAATTAGCCTCTTTGAGGGGGAAATCTCCTTCACATAAATGAAAAATTCTTGTATGATACAAATGACAAGACCTCCTTGGTATCTATAGGAGTATAAGGGGTCAAAATATAATTAGAGCCTACATAACAATAATAATGTAAGGGCATGACAATAACAATACTAGGCTTCTATGGGGCACAACAATAACAATAAGGCGGATACACTAACAATAACAATAAGGGAGATACACTAGTATTATAGAGATCTAACATTTATTGTGGTAAAATTTTATTTACATCTCTTAACTCAGGGATTCTTAGATATCTAGATGGATTAGCGAACCCTTGTTATCAAAATTAAAATTCGGTACTTTGTGAATTCCCTTAGATCTCTCAAAGACACTAACTATCCATATATTCAATCTGCTTTAATATTTAATCTAGATCCATTCCAAATGAAATCTTGCAAATTGGAAAATTGGTAGACTCCTTGATCATTAGATATCTAAACCATTTGGAAATTTTCATTTTGTTGTTTTTGGGTTGATTTGTCAATAACTCTGAGTAATTTTATCCAAGGGATAAATGCATTAAAAACCTTTGCAAAACCATATCTTAGTGCAAGTCCCAATACAGCCACATTGAAACTGTAGGATCCAATTAGAACCTGTCACATGTAATGTTTTATTATATCATCTCTATCATGTCACCACCACATCGTCCTCCATGTCATGTTTATGTCACTTGTCATACCAAAACATTGCTATGTGTGACTAAATAAGTGCCACTTGGTCACCTAAAAGGGATAAATGCACCTACCATATGTCTCATTTATAGGATTCCAAATGCCATCATGTACACGCCACCACCACATGTGATCATCTGAATGGGCCACATCATCTCCTTTCCATGTCATGTTAGCCTGGTGCTTACTTCCCATTTATTTTGTTTTCACGTCATTAGGCCCACTTTTCCTACAAGCACTTGCGTTCTTAGGCCAAGTACCCTTTGACTAGGGGTTGTGACTCAAGGCCTTACTGACCATTGGCCACCACCTCTTCACTTCAACCTTTTCAACTTTGGTGGCAATCCAATGTGGGATCCATATCAAAATCATGATCACCTAGAACCTTGCTTGAAATGCCAAATTCAACCTTAGTTTTCTTTTTAGCCTTGGGGAGTCAGATCAAGTGTCATATACCATTAGAAGGGCTTGGAGAGTAATATCTAGCTAAGCACCTAGTTTCCTTTTTGGATTTAAGGAACTAAAGAAGAAAATGGATTCAAAGATATTACCTTCATCCTTTACCTCAAGCTATGCAACAACACACATACAAAACATCAATGGTAACAAAATTGCCAAGCTCCCCCTGACCTTAAAACTTGACATCAATGACTTATACTTAAATCAATGAAAAAAACTACAAACATGCTCAATAATATCCCTCTTTGTCATTAACATAAATTCCACCAAACATTACTGATCATAGATCGAAATAAAACCAGTTAGAAACACTCCAAACATTGCTTTTGGAGAGCTAATGGTTGATCACTCTCCCCCTTATTGAGAATGTATTTTGGATTAATCACTCTCCCACATGCTCACTCTCCATCTTCAATATATTTTCACGCATTTCATCTCATCTCAAATGTTTTCTTACTCTCCCCTTTGACATCAATGGCAAAGGGATTAGGTACTCCCTCACTAACCATTCTACCACTCAAAGGGTAGAACATCATGTTTATATTAAGTTCTTGCTAATATATTTCCCTGAATTTGGTTCTTCTTAAGTGATTATAGCCATATTTGTATATATTTAGATGGTTTCCCTCTTTTCTTGTGAAGAAATATAATGAAGAGAAGAGTGAGATATCACTCCCAACTTTTGCCTCAAATACTCAAAATTTTATCGGTCAAGAGGTTTAGTAAAGATAACAACAAATTGTTCCTTGGTTGAGACATATTATAACTTCATGATCTGATCAACCACCTATTCTCTAAGAAAATGTTACTTTATTGTGATATACATAATTTTTGAATGTATAATAGGATTATTTTGATACCCTAATTGCACTTGTGTTATCACAGATGATTCGAATGAGTTTACATAAGTAACTTTCATATCCTTTAGAGTTTGTTTCATCCATAAAATATGAGTGGAACTAGCAATATCTATTATACATTCAATTTCAATAGTATAAAGGAAGATAGTTAATTAATTTTTGTTCAACCAAGCTCCTAAGTGATTCCAAAGAAAGATAAGACCACATCTTATGTTTTTCCTATAATCTAGTTTTATACCCCAATAAGCATTTGTGTATGTATTTAACGGAAAATATTGACCTGTTGGTTAATATAGGTAATAGTCCATTGTAGCTCCTAAATATTTTAGAATAATATTGGGAGCTAACAACTGGCTTTATTTGGGGGCATACTAATACATTGGAATTACACCAACATATTGCGTAATGTTTATTTGTAAGGCTTTTAGATACAAAATATTACCAATTATTGATTATACAATTTTTTATCTACCTCTGCTAACTCATCATCTTTGCTAAGCTTGCATCCAATGACCATAGGAGTGCTGACAAGATAACATTCTTCTGTCCCAAAATTATTTATCATTTCTTTGAGATACTTGCCTTGGGAAATGGATATACCTTTATCTAGTTGAATAATATGAAATACAAGAAAAATGGAGAATTCCCCAAGCATGTACTTTTCAAACTCAATTTGCATATATGATACAAGTTTTTGACTAACTGAATCTGCATCACTACCAAAAAATATGTCATCTGCATAAGCTACAATAATCAAAAGCTTTCCATTCATAATTTTAATATATAGATTAATGTCAGTTATTATTGTTTCAAATCCTTGCTCCTGTAGATACATTTCCAATCTATAATACCATGGTGAGATTGATTATTGAAGTCCATATAATTCCTTCTTCAACCTACATAATTCCTTAGGATTTTATAATAGCTAAAATCCTTCATGTTGTTCTATGTAAACTTCTCATTCAGACTCACTTTTCAAAAAGGCTATCTTTACATCCATCTGATATACTTCAAAGATTTTGTTACAAACAAAAGCTAAAATCGTTTGAATTTCCTATAATCTTGTAGCAGGAACAAAAGTATCATCAAAATAAATTCCTTTAATCTAAGCATAGCCTTTTCATACTAATATATCCTTATTTATAGACTTTGTGCATATACGCTGAAAATGAAATGAGCTAGATCCATAATTTAGGGATAAAAGGTTAAGCATTGGTTGAATTAATAAGTCATTGGTCTAGCCCATGGTTCTATGGAAAAGTAATTGACAAGGAAGGGGCTACAAATTTTATTATTGTAATGAATTTGGTTTCTGTTAGCCTCCTGCTGCAGCAGGTTACTCATATTTCATGATGGACATTTTTATAGGCCAAATATGTCATACTTTGCATGCTGCAATGCTCCATATTTGCTAACACTCACCAAAAAAGAGGCCATGAGAGAATGCTACTCAAAGTTCATCTACTGCATTCCAATTTTGAAGGGTCATTTCATTTTTGTACAAATTTTCAGCTAAAGGGAGGTCCAAACAGCTTAATCTTGGTCTCCCTAGGTTTTAATTTCCTGTTTTAGAATATAGAGAATGAAAAATCTGTCCAAACAGCTTAATCTTGGCAGATTCTTAGAATAGGTGAGAACAAAGGAGCCCAACTGCTTAATCTGGGGCCTTGAAGAAAGAAAGACATTCAAAAGAAAAAGTTGAAAAGTTGGGTCTGCAGTCCAAGTCATCCCAAACCAAAAGAAAGACAAATATGTTAGGTCAGTAGCTGGTAGGTAATTTTTGAGGTTGCAGGATGTTTGATTTGTGATTATTTCCACATTTTCAAGTGTTACACTCATACAGATCACAGTCAGCAGACAGTTCCCATTTGAAGGACTTCAAGCGAGGCATGACTAACTTGCTCTTCTTCCTCTTCCCTAAATCACTTACTAACTTCCCCTAAAGAGGTCAAGATCTGCTTGATATCTCTTAGTTTCATCGTTTTCCATGTCATTAGCCTTGGTAAAGATCTACTTTACGCAAGGAGGCTCCATACTTTCTCTACAAAGTTCTATCTCCCCTTCACAGCCTAAGATCTTTGAAACTTAGCGCTTTCTGGTCACTTTCATATTAATTACTGACATTATTATTTAATTCCCTATATATTTCCCCATCCCCCTATTAAAACTATGTTAATAACTCCCCAATGTAAATATCCCCTCCCCCTGGTTGAAATATAACCATAAACATCCCTTGGGAATTACTAAGTCATCTGGACCTTAGTAAGAGCCCCCATCTCTGCATAAATTTCCCCCCAAGGTGTTTGGACTCTTTCCAACACAAAGAAACCTCTCCAAATGCGAACATCCCCCGGCATTTCTGGAATTTATTAATGTTTGTTTAATAAATCACCAAGCGCCGAAACCCATTAACCCTTAACCTAAAGTTCCAACCCACCTGCGCCGTGAAAAATTAAAAAATAACGCGCTCACTGTTTCACTAAGCCTCGTGCACCTTCTCTGCCCGTCCACTGTCCGATCGCCTCCCCCAGATCTGACAGCTGTTATCCATATCGGGGGCCCTTTTGTGTGGGCATGTTAGCACCCGATGTCTGACGGTTTTACCGTCGTACACCGGGACAGTTGGCGGCTTCCCATTGCATCGGGCCACCCCTGACAGAAACTGCTTCCATATCAAAAGCGGTCCGATGCCCTGCCAAAACCACCCTCCCCTCATGTAACAGGAGCACTGCGTCACCCCACCACGTCGGCTCCACCTCACCCCTTCCTGCCTATGCCTTGCCCACGTCACCTGCCACTGTGTCCCACCACGTCATCACCCCGCCGTACTGCCATGTCACCCTGCTGACGTCACATCCGTACTAGAGGACCCAACTACTAATGTCATGCTGACGTCATCCGCTGTACAGCTGATGTCAACAGCCAAAAAAAAATGGAAAAACGCCCAAGCGCGAAAGTCAAGCTTCGGAGCTCCGGAATGAAAAACATCGCTACAGGAAATGAGCCATATTGGAGAATCTTTTGATTCCTCGGCCCTTTTTGCACCGAAAAGGCCCGAAAAAGCTCGATTTTTCCAATTTAAACGTATTTGAAGACAGAGAGAGACCCAGTTCAGAGGTTAAAGTGTGTCAGAGCAATTGTGAAGATAAAAAGCATGTCAAAGACTATCAGTGTAGCAGCAAAGTGTATCAGAGGAGATTTTATCAGGGCTCGAGGCAAATCCAGCATTAAAAGGAAAGCCCTGAAAGTCAAGAAGTAGTTGAAGACACATTGAAAGCTCACCAGCACAAATGACTGCACATTAAACTCACAGGAGATCAGTGGACCAGAACTCAATGCATAGTTATTACAAAACCACTGCACCAAGCCACAGAGGACATCACATTAACTCAATTTTTGATTCAGCTGCCACTGGTGCAGCCCAAAGAAGATTTACTTACATTTAATTCCAGCATAAGTTAGGTTTAGAAAGCTTTTTCCTGCTGACCTGTTTAGGTTGGTTTTAATAAATGACTTTAGATATTTTGCTTATATATAGCACCCTGAAAAATGGAGTAGGGGTTGGTTGGTTGTTGATATTTGTTAGTTCGATATTTTTCTCAGACTTGCACTGGAAATGTGATACTTTCTATAATCAAAGACTGCTGAAAGCATGGATTTTGAAGCTATCTGTTGTGTTTAACTGGTCGAGGAGTGACTATGGAATTCCTATGCTTCTACATGGTTCAATCAATGTTTCTTTAACTCTGTTTAGTTTTTATGTTTGTGTTATCATCAATCCACCATCTAAATTGCAGAAAAGAAGAATAGTTTAGGATTTGCTTGGTTGCACCCTGGGCTGAATTTCTGTAATTTCTCTATGCTTTCATCAGGAATAGTTATGAACATGGATACTTAAATGATCTTGTTTACGCTGTTTATTTCACATATGAATGCTAGTTTAGGAATTCTTAACTGCTCCCAGACAACCATTCATTCACCTCTTTCCTTGTTAGTTAATGAAAGATTCTTGATTGCCTTTCATCCCTGACTTTCATCCCATCTTTTCAGCAAATTGGTATTGTTTCATGTGTAGCTATCCCGCTCCATAATCCTCTTGTGACCAAGAAAACGCAACAGAAAGCCTTAATCCATGACTCCATGCCCAATGGTTTGAACTTATCACTCGATCCCTTGCCTCTCTGCTCCAATGCAATTTCCTTCCATCCAAACTCCATCCAAACAAAAAATCAAAACCCTTGAACTCAATAACTAGCCTAAATCATCATCAACAAAGTAAATCATTAAGAGAGAGCCTCTCTGATTGCAGTGGCTAGAACTGGCATCCAAAGATTGGTTTGTGGTTACCTCGTCTGTATCCCTTCAGGAGCTTAGGGACAACCTGAGTGATAACATAATGGCGACTCCACTGGGGAACTCCTCAGATAATCTCACAAAACCAGTCTGAAGCTCCACAGAGGAAGAAACCGACCTTAAAAAAGTTCGGTTGACCTGTGTTCTTAGAAAATTTCCCAAAAACAAGTTAGAAGCTGGCTCCCAAGAAGCATTCGCGCTACACAAAATCAAATCCAGATCTGAATCCCCCTGCTGTTTTTGAAAATCCCAACATCATCCCTAAAATCCGCAGAAAGCAAGAGCAGCGAGAAGATTTTACTGCTTCTATTCCCAAAACAATTCAACCTAGTAGTTTCACAACCCCTGTCAAATTTTTGTTTCGTTCAAACCCTTCTTCCCTGTGTTCATCATCCACTTCCCCAACCGCTATGTCCACACCTCCATTCACTACAAATACTACCATTACCACTCCTAATATCCCAGTCACTCCAGTCATTCCCCTTATCCCTGTTGTTCCTCTTATCCCTGTTAATATGGCTAATAGATATGCACCCTTACAGCTGCCTGCTAATCCCAGGGCTATGCATCAGGACTATCAGACAAAAATTACCTATTTTCATGGCACAAATTCCTGCATATCCCTACAACATACCAAGAAAATGCAGGATTACTTTGAGAGTTATGAGATTGATGATGACACTGTGAGAATGAAGATTTTTGTCCAAAGTTTGACCGGCGATGTCAGAACCTGGTTTAGGGCACTTACACCCAATTCCATTTTAAATCCAGAAGCCTTATACCAGACATTTATTAAGAGATGGGAGAAAAAGAAATACCCCTTGCACATACTATCTGAGAATGATACTATCAGAAGAGGACCTCGAGAGGCTATCTTGGATTATTATGCAAGGTTTAATAACGTTTACAATGCAATACCTCAAAATTTGAGACCTCCACCTGATCTTGCTTTATACAAATTCCCTGATGGTTTTGATGCTGAAATGGCATATCAGTTAAGGGAAAGAGCCCCTCAAAGCCTTGCAGAGATGCAAGATGTTGCTACCAGTGTGGAGGAAAACCTAATTGCCAAAAGAAACAGAGCCAAAACCAAGAGAAGAACCACTTTCAAGGAAGAACCCTCAGCCTTAGATAAAAAACTAGATGCTATCATCAGCGGCATGCATAGGCTAGGAGACAGAGTAGAGAGCGTTGAGAGAAAATCATCATGGGAAGGACAACAGGCCAAAACTATAAGGAAACCGAACTTCAGAAAAAATTAGACCACAAACGCTGGAAGGGCTAGTCCCGACCATGAAATTAGGCCTCCTTTCCAAGAAAACTATGCGGAGGCATCCACATCCAGTGAGCCCATAGATGAGACTCACATGAACCTGATCGATTCGAATAATGAACAACAAATCTTTCTCACTGAAGAGGACCGAAACTACCCTGATGTAAAACAATTTCAGACCAAGTCGGGAGAGTCTTTTGATTTCAAACAAGGTTATGATTCTGCTGTGTATGAAGTTCACAAACAATATAAGTTAATAACAAGGACCATTGATGTCCCTGCATCTACCGGAACAAAGGATAGCAAACAACCCAACAAAATTAAAAACAATGTCGTCATAATAGAGCCAGCTGATATTGCCATCCCAAACCCGCATCAGGTAATTGCGGAAGATATAATAGATGCACAACCTCCTATTGGTCAGCATCAACCTTCCTCTCTCTCAAAAGAAAATTTGAACAGTAATCCAAAAAATCTTCCCAAAACAGAAATACCACAAACTATCATTCATCATAATGCTGACATTCAGAAAGAAGACATAGAGAATATGCCTGAAAAAGAGAAATCTGCTACTATCAACACTAAGAATCCATTGGAGAAACCATTTAACTTAGAAGCAGAAATTAGAAAAATCAAGATATCCATTCCCCTCTCAGAACTTGCCAGACATGATGTATATAGGAAACAAATCCAAAGGTCACTTCAACTACCAGAGGTCAGGGACAATGTAAATGTTTTAGATGATACCCCTGAGCTATTGTTTGGTCCAGAAGTTAACGGTAAATCAACATATGGATCTGTTCCACCATTTTATGTCAGTTTGCACATACATGAAAAAATCTTGCATAATGCCATGTTTGACTCAGGAGCCTCACATAACCTTATGCCCAAGGCTGTAATGGAAAAACTGAACCTTGATGTCACAAGACCCTATAAAGATTTGTACTCCTTTGACTCAAGTCAAGTCAAGTGTTTAGGCTTAATCAAAGACCTTTGTGTGTCTCTAGTCCAATTTCCCAACAAGACAATCCTAATGGACGTAGTAGTTGCTGACATTCCCACAAATTATGGCATGCTCCTATCAAGATCATGGGGAGAAAAACTGCAAGGATCCCTTCAACTTGACCTCTCCTATGCCACTATATCTGTCTTTGGGAAACCAAAGAGACTATACAAGGAAACACTGATTAAGTACGTGGTAAGCAGTGAGGAAAAGCCCCAAAATTTTCCAATTTACTCAATCCATTCTGATATGGATTCTTTTATTTTATTTAATGATGACACCAATCCTCCAACTGATGATAAGCCTTCAGCCTTAGAGCAAGAAACATACATCAATGAGGAATCAATTGACAATGTCCATGAACTTGTCGCAATAGTCAAGGCAACTAGCAAACAAGAAGTACCTCTCGAAACAGAAATTATAAGTCTGCCCAATCCTCAAATAACTGAAACTCTTAATACAAATCACAAACAAGAAATTACATGGTATTTAGAGTTTGATGGTTCTGTCAATAAGTTAGGAGCAGGGGCAGGGGTATGGATTCAAAATACACATGATAATCATGCAGAAGACCATGCCTATAGATTAAATTTCAGGTGTACAAACAACATGGCAGAGTATGAAGCTCTCCTCTTAGGCCTAAAATTGCTCAAAGTCCTAGGAGCTACTAAAGTGTCCATTCTAGGTGACTCCGATCTGATTATACAACAAATCAAAGGTAACTTTGTTACTAATGATAGTAGAATGAGAGCTTACAGGACTGCTGCCACAGAAATATTCAATTCTTTTAATGAGTCCAAGCTTGCCAAAATTTCAAGAGACCACAACATTCATGCTCACAGTCTAGCAAATTTCGCTAGCACATGCAAGCTTCCCTTTGAACCAAATCACCATTTCACTGCTGAGATAAAACATAGACCCTCGGTCCCCAACAATGTTAAGGATTGGCAAGTGTTTCAAAATGATGCCCAAATTAACAATTTCTTTACTCTTGAGGGAAACTTTTCGAACACAAACATTGGCATGGATGCCATCAACGATTCCCAACAGCTAACAGAAGAAAATCACCCGGCTGTAACAGCTGCAACAGCTAAACAAATCCTTAACCCAACTGTTTTTTACAATGCAAACATAGAACAACTGAAACAAATGTGTTTAGAGGAAACAACCAGAGTAGAGGATGAGTTTATTGATCTAAAGAGTAATTTTCTACCTGCTGGCCTTACTCCATAAGAAGACATGTCCTTACTCCATAAGAAGACATGTTCGATGACAATGATGTGCCCAAAAAGCCAAAAATGGAGCCTCTAAATGCTACTATAGAAGAACACAACATAGGAACAACAGAACAGCCCAAAATGATTAAGTTGTCCAAAAATATGCCCCTTGATAAAAAACCAAAATACGTGGATTTTTTCAAAGAATTCCAAGATGTATTCGCTTGGAGTTATGAGGACTTGAAGTCCTATGACACCTCAGTAATTCAACACACCATTCCCCTAAAACCAAATCAAAAACCATTCAAACAGAAACTTAGAAGAATCAACCCCATACTTCTTCCCCTCATTGAAAAAGAAATAAAGAGAATGTTTGAAGCAGGTATCATTGCACCCATCAGATTCTCTGAATGGGTATCTAACTTAGTTCCCACAAGGAAAAAATCAAGAGAGATCAGACTGTGTGTAGACTTGAGAAATTTAAACCAAGTCTCTCTAAAAGACCACTATCCTTTGCCTAAAATGGACCATATCTTACAAAGAGTAGTGGGATCATCTATAATTTCTTTACTAGATGGATTTTCAGGATTCAATCAGATACTTGTTCACCCAGATGACCAAGACAAGACAACCTTTAGCACACCGTGGGGAACATTTAAGTATGTTAAAATGCCTTTCGGGTTAAAAAATGCTGGTGCTACCTTTCAAAGGGCAATGGATATTGCATTTGCCAAGGAGATACATGATTTCCTTGTTGTATACCTAGATGACCTAACCCCTTTCTCCAGATCTCACCAAGAGCACCTTAAGCACCTAAGGCAAATCTTCATGACATGCAGGAAATATGGCATTTCCTTGAATCCTAAGAAGTCCCTATTTTCCCTTGAGGAGGGCAAGCTCCTAGGCCATATCATATCAAAAGATGGGATTAGAATTGATCCTGAAAGAATTCAAGCTATCGTCCAAATCCCATATCCAAGAAATATAAAAGAGCTGCAAGCATTCTTGGGAAAGATCAATTTCCTAAGGAGATTTATCCCAAACCTAGCTGAGCTAATAAGGATATTGAGAAATATGTTAAAAAAATATGCCAAGGTAAGATGGTCTCTTGAAACCAAGCAAGCCTTTGAGAGTATCAAAACTGCCTTGACTCAAATGCCTGTCCTCACCAGTCTGCAATTCGACAAAGATTTTATCATTTTTTCTTTTGCATCTGAGCACACCATAGTCGTTGTCCTTTTGCAAAAAGATGATCAAGGTAACGAAAATCCAATTGCTTTCTTCAGCCGAGCTTTAAGGGATGCACCCTTGAAATATCAGATTATGGAAAAGCAGGCTTATGCCTTGGTTAAGGCCATCAAAGATTTTAGAATTTACATCTTATACTCCCACGTAATTGCCTATGTCCCAAACTCCGTTGTAAAAGATATATTAACTCAATAGGGACTGGAAGGCAAAAGAGGCAAATGGATTTCCAGCATTCTTGAATATGACATTGAGATAAAACCTACCAAGCTGATAAAAGGACAAGGTTTAGCCAAACTAATGTCCGAAACAAATTTCCAAGCCTTAGACATTAATCAACTGGACAATGAACCGGAGCTAGC
>APFE031193138.1:139491-155372 GCA_000404065.3 Pinus taeda | reverse complement strand
CTAGAAATTACTATACTTTTACAAGGCAATTTTACAGTTGTTTTTAGCTTCGGGGGTGCTGCCCCCGAAACCCCCCGCCAGGGGGGGGCTCCCAAAGGTCACAGCCGCCCCCCCTGGACCCCCCTGCAACGAATATTTTACGGGTAGCGTTGCCGCCCCCATTTTGAACTAGGGTTCAATGTGGTGGTACTTTTGAATATAGAAGATAATCAGGCTCCACACCCAACAAATTCAGAGGTAACAAATTAATGGCACAGAAGAACAGGATGATGGAACAAAGGATCATAGCTCATAATCAAGAAATTGAAGAAAAGGAATGTTTTAAGTTGTATTAAGTTGTATACATTGGTTCACCAAGTCCAAGTAGCGTATACAAGTAGGTTCATAGAACAAAAGGAGTGTATATGTATGTACACACTTTCACAAGAAGAAAAGCATGTATGGGATGGAAAATTAAGGTTAAAAAATATCGGGTCCATAACATGGTATTAGCCCACAATATTGAGTGGAATTATATTTACTTGATCCTGTCTAAGAATGCCATAGGTTCTAAATATTGTTTTGGTCCAAGGTATTGAAAAAGGCTCTAAGTATATAAGGAGGAGAAGATCAAAGGCCTAGGTGTGAAAGTGAAAGGGTATTTCACGAATACTTCTAATTGAAGTATATTTTGGGTTATAAGAGCTATGGTTATGATATAGATCTAAAATATCTTGTAGACCCTTGGATACAATGTTGGATCAAGATATGAGACCTGAAATGACTTATCATTGTATGATCTAATAATAGATAGTATAGATCTGGTTGCTAATGCATGTTTTATCCTTTATATAATATGATCAAGGTATGGCTAAAGTCTAGAATAGCTGCGAAGTTATAAGTTATTATTTGCAGATCTATACGCTAGTTCACCTTGGTTAAGGCACGTATACACGTTGGTTTGACATTTCCAAGTAGTGTATGTAGAAGAAAAGCTTATTGTTCAGAGATGACTAATCGATATGATCAATGCTGTTGTTTTACTATTGTTTGTCAATGATGTCTTCGTTAGATCTAAAAGTAAAATTGATTGTATAAGGAGATTGAGTTTGGTTGATTGATTGATTAAGTAAGAAAGGTGATCTTTGCTACTATCTGTTTAGAAATTTGTAATATGACAGTATATCTTTAGAATGTCATTCGTTGGTATAGTTTTTGGTTTACATGTTTTATGATTCAGTATCTTTAGAGGTATATGCAGGTCGGGTTACAGAAAGTAGCATATACATGCAGGTTGGCTTCATTGAAGTAGCGTATACATTCTGAGATATGATTTTTGAGGTTGAAATTTGTTTTGGATGTTGATACAATGTTCTTGATTCAGCTCTGTGTTCTTGTGACAATGATTTGATTGTTTGGATTGACTGATTGTTGATAGATGAAGTTGTATTTGATATTTGTATTACAGTGGTGATTGATTTTGAGCTTCAATGTTACTGATGGGTCTAGTATGAAAATTTGATGAAACATGGCCTACATATTGTGTTGTTGTGTACCAGGAGTATCTAGTTTGAAAAATTATGAAACGTGGTCCCTGGAGGAAGAGTGAAGGTAGTAGAATTCTCTAGGCCGACACCTACGTACTAGTAAACATATCAGCTAGTATAAGGGCTAGGGGGTTGGAGCTCCCTTCCAGTAGAAGCTAGAAAATGAGTGAAGGTTGTAGCCTTCAACAGGTAGATGCCTGCGTGTTGGAAAAATTCTGCACCAATAAAAAACTTGTAAACACTTTTATAATAAGAAGATTGAAGACTAAGACGACAACAATGATGAATTTTTTCCACATTGGGTTTCCACCTGAAAAATCGTGGTGTTCATGTGTGTTTATTTATTCTGTTCTTACTGCACATGTCTACTACTTAATAAATGCATCACACTCTGATTTAAGACAATGAATTAGTTGTTTATCAAAGTTTATTTTCGATACGATGTTTTCATTGTTTATAGGAGAAGACATATGCTTGTTGGTTTCTATAAAATAACGTATACAGTTTGAAAAATAAAATCATTATTGTGAAAGTTTAAATACTGTTTCACAACCCCCCCCCACCACCATCTCAGTGTTTTTCCCAACACATGTCTCCATTGGAAGTATTCCTATACTGGAAAGAGTTTTTTTTTTTTCAAGTAGAGTACAATAGAACAAAAAGAGGAAAAAAAAGAAATAAAAATAAGACGAAAAAATAAAATCTTAGGCAAAAACCTCCTTTGAGGCACCTGAGTGTTGGACATTGGATAAACTAGTGCTCCCTATGTGTTTCATGACATATCTTTAACTGCATCTCGTGGATTCATTAAATCTAGCAATGCATCTGTTTACTAACACATGCAGGTTTTAGTGTAAGGATAATCCTGATTATGTACAACAAATGGTATTGGATCCAAAGGTCTCAAGTTTGAAACACGCCCACCTCGTGCTGGGGGGGGATTGTTTGACATTGGATAAACAAACTCTCCTTGTGTGCTTTACAATATGTGATTAACCACCTCTCATGGATTCCTTAACTCTAGCGATTCATCCATTTACTAACACCTATGGGTTTTGGTGTAGCAATATTGTGATTCCAACACTGAGATTGGCGCACTAATTGAAAAGCTACATGAGGCAATTAGCTAGTTGGTAAAAAGGATGAAAAAAGAAAAAATAATAAGATCCTAGGTGAAAACCTCTTCTGATATGCCTAGGTAGATGTGCTAGCTGAAAACCTCATTGAGGAATCTATTAGGTCTAGGAAAAAAAAAAAAAACTTTGCCCCAATTATCTCTCTTTGGTGAATGCAGGTGCTCTCCATCCAACCTCTACAAGAAACAAAAACAAGTTAGCACCATAAGAAAATGTTGATAAAAAATATAGCCAAGGGAAGTCAAAGTTAATCCTTCACCTCATTTGCCCAGATTCTCCAATAGGGCCAAGGTCATGTCAATCCATCACCCTCATCCATTTTTGACATCCACCCATCATTCTCAAGACTTTCCCATTCATTTTCGTAGCTATCCTAAAGTGCTACAAGAAAGTTTTTCTTTGCTCCAAGATTGCCAAAATACATAGGGATGAAATTATTTTTACAATATCTCAGAAACTTTGCATCATTTGGCTGATCTTTTTCGTGGGTAGATGCATAGGGATGATGGTAACATGCTCAATAAATTTTAGCAAATTCCAGTGCATATTTTTTGAGAAATTGACTGCCATCACTGGCAACCATTTTTATTTGTTTTTGAGATTCGTGCAACCATTAGACATGCTTTTTTATGGGAAGATGCATAAGGATGATGGAAACATCCTCAAAAAATTTCAGGTGAATCCAATCTACTATTTGAGAGATATGTGTTAAACATGTCTAGTATAGGATTTTCCTCTAGTGCTATAGGATTGTGATCGAAATAGAGAGGGGCTTGCATCCTATATTTTCCTTAAGGGAATGAATAGATAATTATACCACTCCTCTATCATCCATCCTCCACACAATTTAGTCACTTCTCCATCTAAAACTTCATCTTTGTCCATGAAAAATCCCCATTTCACCCCTTTTTTCATTAATTTCACCACAACCAAAGCTTTTGATCCTTGTCCATAGATTGATCATCAATAATCAATGTTTTTGGAAGCATATTTGAGGGACATTTTTTTCATAGAGGGATTTGTGTGAATTATGCAGGAAGAAATGCAATTATGTAGCAGTATGAAATTAACGTACAAAACCACAATTATGAGCACTAGAATGAGGAACCAATCATCATGAAAAAATTGGAGAGTCATTTCCTCAATTTTGGGTAGCTATAGGACCTATGAAAAGTTGCTACAAGATCACTACTGATCTTCGATAACAACATCTTGTCCATGGTGGCAGCTATATTTTGATCACCTGAATCATGGAACTTCAATCAACAATGAAAATATTCTAGCGAATGAAAAATATGGATGGAAATGACATTTTGTACCTCAAGGAGAATTCCAACAACTTCATCAATGTTCCAATTGCCTCATGCAAGCATCAACAAGTCTATGATCAGCTACAACAATCACATCAGAGCATCTTAGAAGAAGTATTTTAGCCTAGTATGTGAAAGAACAACAACAAAAAAGAAAATCTGGAAGACCTCCAAAGTCAAGGCTATCAACAATAGGACCTCCAACAAATTATCGCATCAGCTTTAGAACCACCAAAGACAACTTCAAGAGTCATGTAAACAACCTCAATATAACCTACAAAATCACACCCAAGATAAGGCTCAAGTATGCAATCCTTTAAACCTTTCCTATGAACTTATTTTAGTCTGCAAAATATTGCAAGTGTACAAAGGAAAATATTTTTATAGCTAGACTTGGTAGAACAGAAACCTTAGCCTTATCTAACACTTAAATTTACTCTTCCACCAAGACACCCACATGTGTGGGAGAGGACCAAGGAAAAATTAAAAAATACTTGAGACACTAGATAGAGGACAAGAAGTGTGAAGGGGAAGGTGGGGAAAACTCAGTTAAATCAGAGCACTCTGGGTTTATTTTGCATGCAATGAAAAAGGAGAAAAATTTGAACAAAAAAACAAATAAAAATAAAAATAAAATTATGGGTCCCCCACCTCTTGGCATGCAAAGACTAGCTACTACAATATTCAGGTTGTGTGCTATAGGATCATAGAAAATTTGCTACATGATGAAGATAAAGTGCTGTGGGAAAGTCACGGGTTGCTACAGGAAGCTTGATAGTGGATAAAATTTCCCTCAAACCCTAAGAAGGGAGAAATAATCATGAGAGAAAGGGTAAGTACATATTTTCATTTACTACTTGTGGAAAAGAAGATTGCAAAAATATTTAATTCTTCAAAATTACATTCTATACCAAATTTGTAATACAAGTTGGGAATCAAAATAATGAAGTATGGATGTTTCTTTAAGCATGATGAGAATGGAAATTGAATTTTTTTGAGTTGATCATGAGATCCGCCCTCTTCCAAACAATGTAAACAAATTGTTAATTCTACCCCTATCTTAAAAAACTAAGTGCACAACAAACTCCAAATTTTATGAGAGCAAAGGGAAAATTCATTGTTTCACAGTGATAAAAGTTTATTGAAGCCATGGAAGGAGGACTTAGAAAATAAATAATTTGAGATTGAGAGGGGAGAAATCAAAGAATGGATCCGAAGAAAGAACATAAAAAAGAGCAGAAATAAAATTTAAGTGAAAGAAAAAGGAAGAAATTAAAGAGCATGCAGGGTTGCATTGAGTAAAGGAAGCTAAATCCACATCAGTGATGGACATTAGAAAAGTCATCCGAGGCATAAAATAAGAACAACAAGGAAATAATATGGTTAGGTTGCTCAGAGGACGAATAACAATTCCAGTAGGGGGTATGATGGGCTTACAAATTAGACATAAATTAAGGCTCATCTAACCTTTTTTAGGCACATAAAGGCTATATTAAATCTATCCTTCAACAATTATTAATGGTTTTTTAGCTTTAATATGTTAGGAATGTTTAGATATACTTGGATATTATGTGCCCAATATTATTTATTTTTTTATAATATTGAGAGAATATTGAGTAAATTATGAATGAGATAATATAGGGACTTTCTCCCTACTATAGGACGAACCAATATTGGATAATAAATGATCAATATACTATGAAATTATTAAACAAATTTTGGAGCTCCACTAATTAAGAAAATCAAGGAATGTGGCCCTTGTCATTAAATGAAGATTCCTAGTGAAGGGAACCAAATCCACCTTTTGAAGGATTTTGCAGGGGAAATTTTCCTCCTTTCAAGGAGGCATGCTTCCCCATAAAATTGTATAAGTGCTAATTCGAATTTTCCTCCATGGGCATGCATTTCTTAGTCTTCTTGTGGAGGAAACTTCTTACTTAGTTGCTTTAATTTCATTTCTAGTAGGAATGTACTTGGATTGAATCAAAGAATGAATTTTGGTGGCAATTTTAGCTTCTCAAGCTTCGTTTCTATCATAGACTCTGATTATCCTTGGGCTTGGCCATCACAAGAGCCTCAAAGCTTTATTGTACAATTCATTTGTTTCCTTTGAATGTTTTTTTCACTTGCATCTCTTATTTATGAATTTATTATTCATGCTTCCTTTGTTGTAGTTTATATTGGTTAAATAATTGAAGTGAGTTATATTTTAGGTTATTTAAAGATTCAAAAGCATGATGCATCCTTAGAACAAGTTTTAAAAGTCATATTCATCATTGAGCTACTTGGATTGGGTTACTAGTTCACAAATCAAGAATTTATGAACGTCTCTTGTAGAAAAATAGTAGTAATTTTATGATAACTTTTAGAACATGTTAGTGAGATTTTTTTCTAGTTGATTTTACTTGGATTACATCTTAAAAACATTCAATCTAATAAAAAAATGACCCCATGGTATTTTCACTTGATCAAGTTAAAAATTTGGTAAGTTAACTAGCTCATTGATTCTTGAATTTCTAGTTTTTGGAGTAGTAATTTTCTGTTATTTTTTAGCACATGTTAAAAAGCATATTTTGAGTAATTTCACTTGGATTGGAATCATAGGACATCCTACTTAATAAAAATAAATTACCCCATATATTTTTCATTTGATTTTCTTGGTCATTCGGTGAGATAAATTGGAAGACAAACTATCTTGTAGATTGGGTATTTTAGTCTTTCCAAGTATAAAATCATAATATTTTTATCGTGTGCAGGTACTACTATTGATTTTTAGGCTTATAAATTTTATCCTACATTCCTCCTACAATCATCATTGTGTTTTCCCCACTACACAACGCCTTCAAAACTCTTCCACTGAAAGTACATTGTTGGGTCATTGAAGGACACTGTGTGCATTTGTTTTTGTGGAAGATGGACCTTTGAGAGGTTCTAAGCTTGGAAAACCCTCATCCAACCTTCATATACCTTAATCTACCTATTTTCACCTTTATATCATCGTTTCCACACTCATAATTCTCATGGATCCAATCTTGTGGCATCCTATAGCAATCTTGTAGCAATTGTCTAACACTGTGTAAACTTCGCCAAATTTGCTCCAAAAGCTTGATTTTTTCCTCTTAACCTTTTATAATGATCCTTAGGCTTTGAAACCATGATTGAGGAAGACCACACGCCACTTGGACTTTCCTTTTTTTCCACTGCAACACATTCCAAAATATTTCTAGAGCTTCTCGCTGGTGTATCAACACTTCAATGGAGTCCAGTTCATGATGGACTATGGATCTTCCCGTGGTTGTTTCAAAGACCATTACTTTGTAGAATTGTTCAAAGATTGCTACAAGGTAGCAATTGGTCAATACAAAAACTTGGGTAGAGAATATCAGTCCCATGAAATTTCGCAATGGGTAGGGAATAATTAAGGTTACCCTTTCAATAAATTCAAGTTAAGTACAAAATCCATCCTTGGCATGTATAATAAAAAAATTCATATCTAATGGAATAATGAGGAGAAAGATATGATTTTATAGAGGAAGCTAAAATGGATGTTAAAAAAATGCCATAACTAGGAGAAAAATAGGGCATTAAACAGGAAGCCATAAACAAAGCTACATCAAGAGCTAAAGGCAAGGCTAGAATATATGATAAATTTGGCGATAAATCAACACTAAATAACATTGAATCCAATCTTAAATTGTAAATTAGTGCAACCTCGATAAATAACACCAATTTTTTCATAAATCTGGAGAAAAATACACTAAAACAGTGAGTGGAAGCCAAGAAAGGAGCTAAAGAAGAAGCTAATCATAGGGATTTGTTGTATTGAAAGATGACATGGAAAGGAGATAATGTGGTAGAATGGGATGATGACACATGGTGGTGACATGTACAAGATGACATGTGGTGGTCACTTGTACAAGATGACATTTGACACCTGGAACATGAGTAAATAAACTTCTATACTCCTGAATTGTCGAATATCTAGATCGTGCAAGATACAAAACCTTGACCATTGGAATATTGACCACTTGTCTTATTCTTCATGAAATGTAGTATCCAAATGTTTTATTGTTATGCAACCAAATCATAAAATAGAAGAAAAGATAGATTAATGACTTGAAAATTAGCCTCTTTAAGGGGGAAACCTCCTTTACATCACATAAATGAACAATTCTTGGATGATACAAATGACAAGACCTCCTTGATATATATAGGAGTCTAAGGGGTCACAATATAATAAGATCCTACATAAAAATAATAATGTAAGGGCAGAACAATAATCTAATCCTACATCACAATAATAAGGTAATGACACAACAATAATAATACAGGGCTTCTGTGGGACACAACAATAACAATAGGCAAGATACACTAACAATAACGATAAGGGGGCTACACTAGTATTATAGGGACCTAACATTTATTGTGGTCAAATTCTGTTTACATATCCTAACTAATAGATTCTTAGATAGATAGATGGATTAGTGAGACCTTGTTCTTGAAATTCTAATTGATAATTTATGAATACCCTTAGATTTCATGGAGACTCTAAATATCCACATATTCAATCTGCTTTAATATTTAATCTGGATGCATTCCAAATTAAATATTTCAAATTGACAAACTGCTAGACTCCTTGATCACCAGATATCTAAATGACTTGGAATTTTTCATTTTTTTGTTTTTGGGTTGATTTATTAGTAACTCATGGTCATTTTTTCCAAGGGCTAAATGCATTGAAAACCTTTACAAAGCTAGACCTTGGTGCAAGTCCCAAGATTTCCACATTAGAACTGCAAGATCCAATTAGAACCTACCACATGTAATTTTTTCTATATCATCTCTATCATGTCACCACCACATAATCCTCCATGTCATCTTTCTTCCAGTTGTCATACCATGACAAGTCTGCAATGTGTGACTAAAAAAGTACCACTTGGTCACCTAAAAGGGCTAAATCCACCTACCATGTGTCTCATTTATAAAGTGCGACATGCTATCAATATACATGCCACTACCACATGAAATCATCTCAAGGAGACACATCATCTCCTTTCCATGTCATGTCAGCCTACTCCTCACTTACCATTTCTTTTGTTTGCACATCATTAGGCCCATTAATCTTACAAGCACTTGGGTGCTTAGGTTATGCACCCTGTCACTAAGGGTTGTGACTGGAAGTCTTACTAGCCATTGATAAACACCTCTTCACTTCAACATTTTCAACTTTGGTTTTGATTTAATGGGGGAACCATACCAAAATCATTATCACCTAGAGCCCTACTTGAAATTCCAAACTTCAACCTTAATTTTCTTTTTAGTCTTTGAGAGTCAGATTGGGTGTTATATACCATTGGAAAAGTTTGGAGAGGTATATCAAGCTAAGCACCTAGTTTTGTTTTTTCATCTAAGGAACTGAAGAAGAAAATGTCTTCAAGGATATTACCTTCATCCTTTACCTCAAGATAGGCAACAACACACATACAAAACATCAATCGTAATACACTTACCAAGCTCCCCCTGAACTTAAAAATTGACATCAATGACTTATACTTTAAATCAATGAAAAAAACTACCAGCATGCTCAATAATATCCCTGTTTTTCATTAATGGAAATGCCATCAAACATTACTAATCATAGCTGGGAACACCACCAATTAGAAACACTCCAAACATTTCTTTTGAAGTGCCAATGGTTGGTCATTCTCCTCGTTATTGAGAATGCATTTCGGATTAATAACTCTCCCCCTTGCTCAATCTCCATCTTCAATATATTTTCATACATTTCATCTCATCTCCAATTTTTTCTTATGCTCCCCCTTTGACATAAATGCCAAAGGGATTAGGTACTCTCTCACTAACCATTCTACCACTAAAAGGATAGAATGGGATGTTTATATTAATTTGTTGCTAATATATTTCCCTCAATTTATTTTTTCTTAAGTGATTATAGCAATATTTGTACATATTTAGATGGTGTCCCTTTCTCCCGTGAATAAAGATAATGAAGAGAAGAGTGAGATATCACTCCCAAATTTTGCCTCAAATACTCAAAAGGTTATTTGGAAAATGGTTTGGTGAAGATAGTAACAAATTGTTCCTTGGTTGAGACATATTCTAACTTCATGATCTACTCAACCAACTATTCTCTAAGAAAATGATATTTTATGGGGATATGCTCAGTTTTTGAATGAAGAATAGGATTTTTTGGATATCCTAATTGCACTTGAGTTATCATAAATGATTGGAATGGGTTTATCACAATAAACTTTAATATCCTTTAGATTTTGTTTCATCCTCAAAATTTGAGTGCAACTAGTAATATCTAGTAAATATTTAGTTTAAATAGTAGAAAGGAAGATAGATGATTACTTTTTGTTCAACCAAGCTACTAATTGATTCCCAAGAAAGACAAGACCACCTCTTATGTCTTTACTATATCTAGTTTTCTACCCCAATAAGAATTTTTGTATGTAGTTAATGAAATATATTGACCATTTAGATTCCATATGCCATAGTCCATTGTAGCTCCTAAATATCTGAGAATAATCTCGGAAGCTAAAAATGGATTTGTTTGGGGGCTTACTAATACATTGAAACTGCACCAACATATTTCATAATGTATATTTATGAGGAATTTAGATACAAAATGCTACCAATTATTGATTTATACAATATTTTATCTACCTTAGGTGACTCATCATCTTTACTAAGCTTGCATCCAGTGACCATAGGAGTGTTGACAAGATAACATTCTTCCATCCCAAAATTCTTTAGAATTTAGTTGAGTTATTTGCCTTGGGAAATGGATACTTTTATCTCGTTGAATAGTATGGAATAAAAGAAAATTTGAGAATTCCCCAAGCATGCACTTCTCAAACTCAATTTGCAGATATGCTACAAGTTTTTGACTAAGTGAATTTGCACCACTACCAAAAAATATATCATCAACATAAACTACAATAATCAGAAGTTTTTCGTTCATAATTTTAATATATAGGTTATTGTTATTTGTTTCTCTTTCGAATGCTGCTTGTTGTAGAAACTTGTCTAATCTATAATACCATGGCCAGGGTGATTACTTAAGTCCATACAATGATTTCTTCAACATAAATAATTCCTCAAAATTTTCTGATAGATAAAATCCTTCATGTTGTTCTATGTAAACTTATTCTTCAAGCTCACCTTCCAAAAAGGCTGACTTTACATCCATTTGATATACTTCAAATCTTTTGTTACAAACAAAAGCTAAAAACATTTGAATTTCCTATAATGTTTTAGCGTGAATACAAGTCTCATCAAAATCAATTCCTTCAAGGAAGGGGCTACAATTTTTTGTGTTGTAGTGAATTTGGTTTCAATGAATTATAGTGGAATTTTGCATTCAAATTTTTGAAATTCTTCTATTTTAATATTGGTGTTCTAATTTGGTATTCCAACATTGAAATTGACACTACTGATGCATGTAAAAAAAAAGAAGGATAGTTAAGAAGTAGTCCACAAGAGTTAAACTAACGTGAAGATACATTTAAATAGAGATGGAAAACCAATGAAGAAAATAAGAGTATTTAACTTATTGAACAACAAATTAAACAATAGTTAATCTGAAGAACATAATTGAAGTGGAACTAAATTTTAAAATTAGAAATAGAAAATTAGAGATCAAATTTGAAGCTTTACATATAGTAGCAACATTATAGAGACAATAGTTTGAAAGGGTATGCAAAGAATATCAATGAGTGAGTGAATGAATGAATGTCTATAAGTTGATATAATCTCATAACGGGCATGATTGATTGATTTGAATGGATAAAAAATTTGAGAGCTAATAATTTATATATGAATATATGATAGAGAGGCCTTTTGCTCTAAGTATGAAAATCCATGAAGAGGGATCTCAATGGTTATATAGGTAGGTTCTTGCACAATAGGGAGTTGGTGTTGCTAAATAGGAAGTTGGTGCTTCCTTCAGGCCGGTGTCTAAAAAATCAACATGTTTGTTCATGAAGAGAGAAAGGAGGTTGAAGCTTTCAATAGGTTGCAACCTACATAACTTGACGTAATATGAAGTTGTAGCACTATTTTTAATCATAATAGAAAATAATTTGAGGTTTTCCTAGTTAGGTTTCCTTATTAATATCTTGTGCCAAGATTTTATGAGATTGGTGAGTTATTTTTACCATTATGTTGCTAAGTATTTTCACTCAGAGAAAAAAAAAATTCTTCACATTTCATGCTTGTTTTACTCTCTTTGTGTTAACTTCCTCATTAGCTTAATGTGTCACATATTTAAGAATTTTTTATTTCTCTAATGATTTATTAAATCATGTCAATTCTAAGATTTCCTATATATTGGTATAGGCTGGAGAAACCTACCATCAAGTTGAAATTTTCTCACTCAACTATGTAGTTATATTTTAATTAAACAAAGACATGCATACTATATTGTTGTCTACTCTAGTTAGAATAACCTAGTTAGAGTACCAATATTTCACTTAATCTAGGTTCAAATTTTGGCAATGGAGAGAAGATGTGTCTTCTGTTGGGCGCGAGATCCCCCAAGGGATGTTTTGGGGCTTAGAGCCCAAATTTTGGTTGAAAGTGGTAAATCTGATGTAAATACTCCACATTTTGTGGGCGCGGAGTGCATAGTTTGTAAATGAGTCATAGGGTTGTCCACCCTTAATTTTGTATTGTAATGTTGGCTATATAGATCTACCCATGGTCCGCGGACCATGGGATTGTATAAATAGAGCGAGGCTCTAAGTTGTATAGCAATCAATTGAAGTAATGAAGTTAAGGATGAAGAGTTGAGTCATAGCTGAAGTGTGAAGTATAGTTTTGGGTCGTAGAGTAGGAGAAGGCTCTGTAGTTGGGTGTGCAGAGGCTTAGTGTTTCGCAGTTGAGTGCGCAGGGTGAGTTGAGTCTGTAATAGTTGAAGCATTAATAAAGAGAAGTTTTCATATCCATTCTGCATATTTATTTCCTTTTTTGTGCATTGAATGTATTGGGTATAAATTGCATTTTTACTATTTATATGACACACGAATATATATGATTGTGTTGATTAAGTGAATGTGAGGTAGAATATATGTTTAAGGAAAGTTAACTAACATCTATAAGAAGATAAGGAAGATATGTGGTGTAATTTGGGGAAATAGCATAGATTGCTGCCTTAGCAACGTGAAAGCATCTCGACCCTTGGTTAGGGCTGTGTGAGGGCAACTACAACAGATTGTGAAGGTCTAGCAGGTTAGAAAAGTGTGTGAAGTGACCTTCGTGAAGGTAGGCACAGTTGGAATAAATCAACTTCTCAGACATCTCAAGGGTGCGGAAACTTGGTTCCAGCATTCCCCCATACTGCTTCGGGTGAGACTTCAGTCCGCGCTCCGTGGGTTGATGCTGAAAGGGCTAGTAGTGTAGGGATTTGTTTGGCTAACTAACTCCGAACCTGGGTCAGCCCCCCTCAAGCCAACAAATGGTTTCGTTGTCGGGATTGAAATCTGCATAGATATTTCCAATGTCGTATCATTGGAATCCAACTAAGAAGGAAATTGAAGGTTGGTTGGAAAGAAGAATCCACGAGTTCGCGACATAGGAGAACAAGAATTTGTGACTGAAAAAAGAAGAGTGGTTATACTGCTACTTATACACAGAGATCCATGAAATCTTCTTCGCGTCCTTCCCTACTAAGTTGTACGAGTGGATCACAAAGCTAGCAGATAGCTAAGGGAGGTGGAAGCTTGACAGTCACATTGTGTGGACCCCAAAATTAGTGCGCAAGTTGGAAGCCTCTAAGGATAAGATTGGGCATACCATTGATCATTAACTCGATCGGATTATAGGAGGATCCATTACTAAGTTCAGGGTTGACACCTCAGTTAGTTATAGCGAGGCAGAGCGACACTTTCTCAAAGGACGCGAGGTAAGTATGTAAAGTCTCTGAATACTTGGATTAAAATGTTATTGTGTGAAAATAGGTTTATGCAGTTACATTGATGTTCGGAGCTATGCAAAGTGGAAAGCTTACAGGAATGAAGAAAGATAAGGGACCAGAAAGTAGCCCCTTGATTTCACCTTTGTGAGGGGACGAGGAAGAGATCGTGAAGGTCTCTCCGCGAAGTGCGATCCATTTATTAAGGAAAAGAATTCCCTAAATACCATCCCCACCCACACCGTCACTAGCTTCACTGCCATCACCTCCATATTCACCCGTACCACCTCCGCCACCATCGCAATTCAATATGGCAAGCACAATAAAGTTGCTTGTGTTCAAGGGATTGGGAAATGAGGATTGAGACCAATTTTGGTTCATTGTAAGAGTCGTGTGGGAAGCACAGAGAGTTACAAATGACAATATAAAGAGAGCGATGCTCGTTAGCACTTTACAGGACTACGTGCTGACCTGGTATATTAAGCATTCTAATGATAATCCGAATGTGGGAATCAATGATATCCAAATTGCGCTAAATAAGGAATTTAGCAGGCCGAAGTTTGAGGCACAATCAAACATTGGATTCAAAGAGATCACAATGGTACTAGGTTCTCCTTGGGATCTAGATTATTGGCTAAAATGTATGATTCATGAAGCTAATATGAATCTAATGGATGGATAACACCACAAATGATTTGTAGCCTTGGTAACGCCACATTTAAGGACTGCGCTATAACAGCAGAAGCTAATGACTCAGGAAGAGGCCTTAGATATCATGATGAGGCTGTACGAGACCCAAATGTAGGATCCTAACTTAGGATTTAGTAGATCCACGTGTAGTTGAAGAACTTATGCCTTGAGATCCAGAGTCTAAAATAGGACAAGACAACTCGGCCAAAAGTGCACGAATAGGTGTGGTGTGTAAAATGCAAGGGTCAGGGTTGTGACAAGGACCACTGCCCATTTTTTGTGAATTACCTCACAGGAGGAGGACCAATGCCATTAAGGCTAGAAGTGAAAGCAAAACCTATCACGGCGCCTACTTTATGGTGTGCGATTTGTCAAATAGGTGGAAAGCATGCTACATACAACCACCATTTGTTACAAAAGTACACGCAGAGTTCGCAACAATTGTTATGTAATTTTTGTAGGTCGGTGGGACATGATGAGCGCACTTGTAGAAGCTATGATTTGATGATGGATAGAACTCCCACCTACAAAGTTCAGGCCAAAACGTAGCCCCTAGACCAGAATGTAGGATTGGCATGAACATGATTTCAGGGGCGCGGACGATCCAGATTGAAATAGGAATGCAAAAAATTACAGAGATAACCATAAACACAAAGATGCAGCGGAAATAATACTTCATTTCATTAATGTAAAATACTGAAATATGCTTACAAACAACAATGGAAATAAACCAGCTAGGGCTATGGTAGCTTACTTTGAGAAGAAGATGTGGTGGCTAACATGCCTCTGAACTGTGTTACAATGAGGCTCGAAGGGGGCTTACTTTATTGTGAGAAATTAAGGAAACCCTAAAATCCAAAAACATAACCCTAGAGATGAAAATGCCAAAACTTGTGGGCACCTGTTTGGGTAAATTGGTACATTCAATTCTCAGGGTCGTAACTTTGGCATTGATCTCTGTTTATTGGCATAGTATCTCATTAAAAGATCTATCCCAGTAAGTTACAACTTTGGGAGAGGGAAACTGGTCCATGGAATTGCATGTTGCTTTCCCAGGTTTGGAAATCGCAACAGAAGACCCATTGCGTGTAATGCGTGCACTCAGAGCTTCTCTAAGTCAAAGACCTGAAAAACTTCACTAAATGCATACACAGTGAGAGGTTCCTTCGTTCCGCTAACAGAATGTACATGAGAAATAAAACTGCAATTACGTGTCTTAAAAAAGAAATATGGTGGGGTTCCAATGGACTTGGGCAGGCTGGCCCACAAATCCACCTAGATCATT